>PVJL010003090.1:0-122500 GCA_004026885.1 Lyroderma lyra
TATATATATATATATATATATATATATATATATATATATATATATATATTTGTAAAGGTATATATGTATATTCGAGGGCTGTCCAGAAAAACTCCAGCCATAAATGCCACTATTTTTTCATATTACATGGCTAGATAAGTTCCAAACAGCCCTCCTATGTGTGTATGTACATATAAATATGGCATTATATATGCTTTTTCTAATTAAATTATCTCAACATATTATATATTAATATACATGTTATATGAATGCTATGAACAAGAATTGTTAAGAATTACGATCCTTGTTGATAGCATTCACTGCACTCACAGCTCATGCTAAGGTGCTCCGGCAAAGAGCTAATAGTCACATATTCAGGAAAGAAGAGATACAGAGAATACAGGTGATAAAAACTGGCAAGTCGTCTGGAGTTGGTTCGGCTTAGTCAGAGACTCATTCTCAAAAGTCCACTTACCTTCCTGCAAACAGTGGAACCACGTGACCTGAGACACAAATGGCCAAGGGGGACCCCTGGACTTCCCAGAAACTGTCTAGGCCTCTTAGAGATAACTAAATATGGCTTACATGAAAGTTATTTATCTTTAATAAAGTACTACTTTTGTGAATATTTGATTAAAAAATTCAACTTCCATTCAAGTATGAAGCACAGAATATGGCATCGAGACCCTAAACAAAACAGGCCTTTTACTCCATGACAAGATGTACTAAATAATTTCCTTTGCTTCTGTGAACTCATCATTGGTAATCATTAGAGTAAAAAGTGCAACTACACAAAGGCAAGATACTGGAGAGGAATTCTCAGGTCTTGAAAATTCATTTTCAAATAAATTTACTTAATTATTATATGTACCTGAGGTGCTAAACACTGTTTGATATCTTAGGTGCTGTGCTTTTATTTCATCATGGAGACAAAGAAATGAAGCAGTCATCAAGGCAGTTTTAAAGAAAAATGTATCAATTAATCAACAATAAAATATTTTCGAATGGCAAGAGACTCTGGGTTTCTGGTTTTAAAAGATGAATTTCAAATACTAAATTTGTTTCCAGTAAAGCAGTTTGAAAACTGAGCTTCCCTAATTATCCAATGTTTTAAAAATCCCATCAATTGTTCTTACTAGAATTCTTCTACGTTATAATTTTTGTTTCTAGAAACATATCAAATAACATTTCTAATTTAAGCAAGCTCATTTTAAGAAAACTTAGCATATTAAATCTCATATATAAAACTCCGATATGCTAAAGGATACTTGAATTAGAAAAGAAATCTCACTGGGTAAAATAACACCTCTTCGAGTCGACTCTAAAAGCACTTAAGTTTGCAATTACAAAACTTTAATGTTAGCATTTTCAGGATACAAGTGTTTTACAAAATAAAGTGCACATGTCTATTAACTTACTTTTACCCATGCTCAGAGGTTGGAATATCAAATATGGCAAGAGATTTGATACAATCCAGAATAGCCTGAAAAGGAAGGTGATACATTTTTATCATTCTTAATATCCTGAGAGCTTGTCTTGTAACATGGAGAAGTGGTGGCTACGTGAATATTCACCTCAACCATTTCCAGAACCTTCATAAGCAGGACCAGATCTCCTCGATGATAGGACTTGGTGGGCTAAGACAAAGCACCTCATACCAAAACGGTAATGTGTGATGTTGGCGATCCAGGGAAGCGTGTTGAAATATTGTCTTAGAAGTAAAGGAGTTCGTGTATTGGTAAAAATGTTTTCTTATTCAATAGTGCATTCATTCATTCATCCATTCATTCATTCAACAAGCATTTACCAAGTACCTGCTCTGTTCCAAACACTGTTTGAGCTGGGTGTTGAGGCATAATGCTGCCTGAGACAGAACCACGCCCTGAGGGAGAGCTCAGTGCAGGGGCAGACGGACCGTTGGAGGGCGGCAGAGAATCGCGACTGCGTGCTAAGGTCTAAAACTGACGCATGCGTGAAGAACCATGGGGGCACCGGGACAGGAAACAGTGCTCATCAAAGAGCTGAAGATTCTTTCTGAAAAGTGGTGATTTTTGAGGTGAGTTTTAAAGGATGAGAATAAATTTTTCAAAGATATAATGAAGAGCAATCCAGACTGTAGGAACAGCATATACAGAGGCACAGAAATATGCTAAATCTGGAAAATTAAGTTCCATGTACCTGGAATGAGAAGGGGGTATGGATTATAAGGAAGAAAACAAACAAACAAACAAAAAACAAAAACAAGACCAAAGAGGTAGCTAAAGTTAGATTGTGAAATCTTATATATAAAATTAATTGATTTATTGTACTTTCATACATAAGTAAATGCTCAACATTCACCTATGAGGAAAACGCTAAGTAGAGAGAAGACATAGGAAGGGTACACACACAACATTTAATGCTTTAACATTTACCACCTCGTTTAACAATCAAATATAGATCGTCTCTTGCTATGTCTTCTATTGTTGTCTTGTCCTGTTTTATAAATGCAGTGTCACCGGCTCTTTCAGAGTCTTTCTATCTCTGCAATTATTATACTAATTCTTTGAGGGTATAGACTGCTGTGTGCTACTTTTATTTTTTAAAACAATTATGTGAGAACATACCAGCCTCATCATTTCAAGTCTAAGTCTAATATTAATTGGTTCTAGAAGAGTGATTTCCCAACATAAAATTTGTGTATTTAAAATTGATGATTTTGAAATAAGCTCTTGCAACAAAATAAGTAAGAGTACTAAATTATAACAAATAGAATAAAAGAAATATCCATGAATCTATATTATATTCACAGTATAAATAAATAAATAAGGGAAAAGGGTTAACTCATTCCTACTGTAGAATTCCAATTAAAATATTAAATGACTGATGGAAGTAGAGAATTATCTTTAGGGAACCATCACAGAAATAATTGTCGCCAGACAGACTTTATCAACGGGTGCTAAGATTAGTGGGCAAAAGTATGATGAATAATGGAATATTTGCATAGCCTCAAAGTATCTGCCCACTGACTAATTAAAAAGGGGGAAATAATAACTTTATAATTGTGAAGGTAGCTGTAAGGTAGCACCTTTACCCTGTGATCCAAGTGACAATCACTAATACTGTTACATTGACATCACATCTCCTGATACGATGCATAGACAATGTCACAGGATTTGTGGTATTCTAATAAAAAATGGATAACCTCCGTCAAGTAATCAGAAAGCCTCAACCAGAAATTGATATACCAGTACTCTTCAAAAGCATCAAGGTCATAAATGATAGACTAAACAGCTGTCCTGACTGAGGGAAATTAGGAATAACTAAGCCAGGGAGGAGGCAACAAAATGGTGGCATGAGAGGGGCTCCTGAAAAGCGCCCCTGGAGATCACAATAAACAGAATGACTATAATTCAATGAAGGATTCCCGACACAACATACAAACACAACTAAGAGACCTGCTCCTCACATACAAGTACCTGCGGGTGTGCAAAGAGGGGCAATCAGAGGAGGAAAGAAGGGGAAGTGCAGAGACGTGGGCGGCGTAGGGATCCCCACTTGGAACTCTACCGCTGGGGGAGGGAGGAAGAAGAAGGGAGGTGTGAGCATTCCAGACCTCACTCAGTTCACGGGACAGAGAAAGAGGTCCAGAGGCTGGAGCTGTGAGACACCACAACCAGACCTCACTTTGACCCCAGGAGCTGCAGGCATTGGTGCTGCAAGATGCAGAGGCCGACTTCACTCCAGTTTTGAAAGGAGAAGGAGCAACAGGGCAGTTAGAAGCCACAGCCTGAACTTGCTAGGGCCTGGGAAGGAGACGGAGAGTGGGCTGCAGAGGCACTGCTCTGATCACAAGCAGTCCAGTCTAAGGGCCCAGAATTCAAGACAGCAGATCCCCAAACACAAGACAGAGATCTGAGGCAAACCAAATACAGAAAAGCGTAAGCCAGCACTGCCAGAGTGCGCTGCTTTCAGCACCAGGTGGGGAACAAAGGTGCCAATTGCCCTCCCCCACCTGCCCTTCCAGACCCCTGCCCCCACCGGCCACCTCTACCTAGTATCAGCAGGAACCCTGAAGAAACTGCCACAGTAAGTGCTGGTTTAAGGAGCAGAAAATCTACAGAGAGGCTGCCAGAATGAGGAGACCAAGCAATACAGCTCAAAAGAAAGAAAAGCAGAAAATCACAGTAAATGAGATGGGGACAGGCAACTTATTGGAGGCAGAGCTCAAAACATGATTATAAAAATGATCAGAGAAATTAGTAATAATTTCAGCAGAGAGATAGCAAGAAGACTGACATAGAATCCATTAAAAGAGACCAGACAGAAATAAAGGCTACAATAAAGAAAATGGAAAATGGAATAGAAGGAATCTCCAGACCAGATGAAGCAGAGACACGCATCAGTGAATCAAAAGAGAAGTTAGCAGAGAACATCCACTCAGAACAACAAAAAGAGAAAAGAACCTAAAAAACTGAGGATAGTTTAAGAGACCTCTGGGAGAACATGAAGCATAACAGCATTCACATCATAGGAGTACCAGAAGGGGAAGAGAAACAGCAAGGGATTGAGAATTTATTTGAAGAAATAATGACCGAAAACTTCCCTAACCTGGCAAAGGAAATAGTCATACAAACCCAAGAAACACAAAAAGTCCCAAACAAGATGAACCCAAACAGGCCCACACTGAAACACATGATAATTAAAATGGCAAAAATTAAAGAGAAAAAATTTAAAGCAGCAAAAGGAAAGCAAGTAGTAACCTATAATGGAGCACCCATATGACTCTTAGCTGATTTTTCATGGAAACTTTGCAGGCCAGAAGGGAGTGGCAGAAAATATTCAACATGATGAAAACCAAGGATCTACAACCAAGATTAATGTATCCAGCAAGGTTAGCATTCAGAGTTGAAGGACAGATAAGAGAGGTTCCCGGACAAGAAGAAGCTGAAGGAGTTCATCGCCACCAAACCAATACTACAAGGAATTTTAGAGAGATTTCTTTAAGATGGGGGAAAAAATTATAAATGATGGAATGACAATGGCTACATGTCTATCAACAGTTGCTTTCAAGTTATACTGATTAAAGGTTTAAGTCAAAATACATAAAGGGTATTGCACTGAGTCGAGTGACAAACAGAGGGAGACACATGCAGATTCACTTCGCTTACAGGTGAAATCCCAATAAGAAAATAAACAAACAGAGCAGGATCAGATTCATAGAAATAGAGAACATTCGCTTTGTCGTCAGATGGGAGGAGGGTGGGGGGAGGGGTGAAATAAGGGGAGGGGATTGGGAAGTCCACGTTGGTTTGGTTGTTACAAAGTAATAGTTATGGGGATGTGGAGTACAGCATGGGAATATGGTCAGCAATGCTGCAGTGACTGTGTGTGGTGTCAGATGGGCACTAGGTTTGTGGGGGTGATGGGAGGTGAGCGGGAGGGGCGGGTAAAAAGGGAGAAGTAATCAAGAAGTACCATTCATAGACCCTTAGAAGTCATAGGTATGTAAAGTGCAGCATAGGGCATAAAAGCAATGGCATTCTAATAACTATATATGTTGTCAAATGGGAACCAGATATATCAGAATGAGGACTTTGTAAGTTACATAAATGTCACTATGCTGTATACCTGAAACCAATATGATGTTGTTTGTCAAATGTAATTTTTAAAAAATGAAATGTTTTCAAAAAAAAGAAAAGAAAAAAATGGATGGACCTGGAGATCATCATGCTTAGTGAAATAAGCCAGACAGAAAAAACAAAGAACTGTATGACTTCACTCATGTGCAGAATATAAAACCGAAAGCAACAAAGAGAAAAGAAATGAACAAACAAACAAATAACCCATGGACACAATCAATAGTTTAATATTTATTTGGGGACGAGTGGGTTAGGGAGGGGAGAAAGGGGAGGGGGTGGGAGAGGAGGGAGGGGAAGCTAAATATAAGGTGATGGAAAGAGAAGTCACATTAGGTGGTGAACTTATTATACATCAAGTTGACAATGCACTGTAGGATTGTGTGCCTGAAACCTATGTAATCCTTGCTAACAGATGTCACCCCAATAAGTCTAACCATAAAAATGAAATTTTTCTTTAAAAAAAAAAAAAGAAAAGAACAACTAAGCACAATGTGGCAGAAGAAGGACATTAGTAGGACAATTAGCAACATACTCACAAGGTCTGTAGCTTCATTACTAGATTGTATCAATATTAATTTCCTTGTTTTTATAATTGCATTGTGGCTATATAATATGTTAACATTAGAGGAATCTAGGTGAGGGCAATATGGAAACTTTCTGGATTATTTTTGTAACCTTTATGTCTAAAGGTTACACAATGTATTTTAAAATAAAATGTTCTTTAAAGTATGTAAATGGGTTCTTGTCATAGACTGAACACAAACCCTCAAGTAACTATATTTTCTTGGCAACTGCAATGAGATTATCTGACTTTGACTTTGCAATTCTTTAAATGAAAATTTTACATTAATCAGGATGATATAATATAAATGCATGATAATTAACATCCTCCCACAGAAGCAGAGCTCTCTAGTTGGAGATTTACTCTCTTGCATGACTTAACTAATGAAGATGGTCACAGCTAGTGTAATACATAGAATTTAGGGAAAAGAAAATAATAAAATTTAAAAGGCAGAAAAGTCTGTAAATGCAAAAAGCATTATTAATGTACAAATATTTTAAGTACCTGTGGGCTAATTACTGTGCCAAGATAAAGAAAGAGAATACATAGATTTTGAACTTGAGACTTTTATAATCTAGTCCAAGAGACAATAGCTCATGTTAGAGTGAAACTTATTCCCAATTCCTAGTATTTCCACACGAAGGTACTGCCACTGTAGTGACACTCTTGGCTACAGTATTGGTCGCCTCAGGCTACCATAACAAAATACCACAAACTGAGTGACTTAGACAATAGAAATTTTTCACAATTCAGGAAGCTGGAAGTCCACCATCAAGGTGTCTGCAGGGTTGGTTTCTCCTGAGGCCTCTCTCCTTGGTTTGCAGAAGACTGCCTTCTCACTGTGTCTGCACGTGGCCTTGCTTCTGTGGACCTTCATACCTGCTGTCTCTCCCTCTCTTCTTACAAGGACACCAGCCCTATGGGATTGGGGCCCCATCCTATGAACTCATTTAATCTTAATTACTTCTTTAAAGGTGCTACCTCTAAATAGAGTCACACTGGAGATTAGGGCTTCAACATATGAATTGGGGGAAGGGACAAAATTCAGTCCATTAAAAGGTACCCTGAAAGCAGACCGACTATTGAGTTTCAGAGACATACTGAGCAACTGCAGCTCAGCTCAGCCCTGTTTTTCTCTGTTCTTCAGTTATGCCTATCTGCAAAGGAGCATTCTCATCTGCTCTATTGACCAAGTGGTAAACTTGTGAAGGCAGTTTCTGTTCGCTTAGACAGAGTCACACATGTGGAGAAGTAGGACCTTTGTGACCAGGTATATAAGCCTGATTAATTCAGGGTGAAATATTAGCAAATCCACTGTGCTAAAAGTTCTCTGTCCTCAAAGTTTTATCAGCTAAAAAAAAAGTGAAGTTTTTAGTAAACTCTTCCCAAAAAATAGGAGAGGGGGAACACTTCCAAACTCATTTTATGAGGTTAGCAATACCCTGATACCAAAACCAAACAAGGACACCACAAGTAAAGAAAATGACAAGCCATTATGTCTGATGAACATACATGCAAAAACTCTCAATAAATTTTTAGCAAACCAAATTCAACAGTATGTTTAAAAAAACATACACTATTATCAAGCAGAATTCATTCCAGGGATGCAGGGATGGTTCAACATTTATAAATCAATCAAAGTGATATACCACATTAACAAAATGAAGGATAAAAATCATAGAATCATCTCAATAGATGTAGAAAAAGCATTTGACAAATTTCATAATAAAAACTCACAACAAAGTGAGTTTAAGTGGAAAGTACCTCAACATAATATAAGCCATATAGGACAAACCCACAGCTCACATCATATTCAATAGTGAAAAGATGAAAGCTTCTCCTCTAAGACTAGGAACAAGATAAAGATGCCCACTCTCACCACCTTTATTCAAGATAGTACTGAAAGCCCTAACCAGAGCAATTAGACAAGAAAAAATAAAAGACAACCAAATCAGAAAAGACCAAGTAAAACTATATGAAGATGACAAGATACTAATACAGAAAATTCTAAAGACTCTACCAAAAACTTGTTAAAAATAATAAATAAATTTAGCAAAGTTGAGGATAGAAAAAACAAAATACAAAAATCTGCTGCATTTCTATATAGTAACAATAATCTATCGTAAAGAGAAATTAATTTACAATCCCATTTACAATTGCATCATAAAGAATAAAATACCTTGGAATCAATTTAACCAAAGAGATAAAAGATTTATACACTAAAAACTATAAGACATTGATGAAAAAAACTGGAAGAAGACAAAAAAAAATAAAAATATATTCCATATTCATGGATAAGAAGAATTAATATTGTTAAAATTTCACATTACTCAAAACAATCTACAGAGTGAATGCAATCCTTATCCAAATTCCAATAGTATTTTTCACAGAATAGAAAAAACAATCTTAAAATTGGTATGAAACCACAAAAGACCCAACATACCCAAACCAATATGGAGAAAGAAGAATAAAGCTACAGGTGTCATAGTTTCTGATTTTAAACTATATTACAAAGCTTCAGTAATCAAAACAATATGATGTTGGCATGAAAATAGGCACATAGATCAATGGAACAGAATGGAGGGTTCAGAAATAAACTCACATATATATGGTCAATTAATTTATGACAAAGAGGCCAAGAATATATAATGGGGAATTGAGAGTCTCATCAATAAACAGTGTTGGGAAAACTGGACCGCCACAAACAAAAGAATGAAATGGGATCCCTATTTTGCTCTAGACACAAAAGTCAACACAAATTGGATTAAAGACTTGAAGGTAAGACTTGAAACCATAAAATTTCTAAAAGAAAACATAAGGGGTAATCTCCTTAACATTGGTCTTGGCAATAATTTTTCGGATTTGTCACCAAAAGCAAAGGCAGAAAAAGCAAAAATAAACAAGTGGACTACAGTAAACTAAAAGTTTCTGCACAGCAAAGGAAACCATTCACCATTAACAATATGAAAAGACAACTTGTAAAGTGGAAAAAAATTGCAAATTATATAACTGATAAGAGGTTAACATGCAAAATAAATAACTCATAAAACTCAGCAAAAAAAAATATCTGATTTTAAAAAATGGGCAAAGGAAAAAATAGATTTTTTTTTAAAGAAGACATACAAATGCCTAACACAAGAAAAAGTGCTCAACATCACAAATCATCAGGTAAATGTAAAGCAAAACCACAGTGAGACACCACTCACATCTGTTATAATGATGATTATAAAAAAATAAGAGACAACCAGTACTGGAGAGGATGTAGAGGAAGGGGAACTGTTTTTCCCTGTTGACGGGAATATAAATTGGTGCAATCATGAAGGAAAACAATATGGAGGTTCCTCAAAAAATTAAAAACAAAACTACCATATGATCCAACAATTCTACTTCTGAGTTATCCAAAGGAAATGAAATCACTATCTCAAAAAGACATCTCACCTTCATGTCACTGTGGCATTACTTAACAATGGCCAAGACAGACACTGTACACAATGGAATATTATTCAGCCATAAAAAGAAGGAGATCCTGCCATTTGGGACAATATGGATGGTCCACGAGGACATTATGCTCAATGAAATAGGTCAGAGAAAGACAAATACTGCACGATCTCACTTATATTTTGAATCTAAAACAAACAAACAAACATAATGGAGAACATGAAGAGGAAAAAAGCTGAGATTTTTACTTAATCTACCTGATTACTGTGCCTAGGATGTGAGTTGGAAAAAATGAGATACAATGTGCTGGGCCCCCTAGTGCCACACATTATATTTACATATCTCACTTGTTATGTAATGTATTCAAGACTATAATAACTCTTATAAACCATTCTGCCACAAAGCATTTAAATACCATTTCACCAAAATGGCTTTCTGCAACTCAGTGTTCTATTTTCATGAAAAAGATAATTAATCTCAGTGACTCACTTGTTTCACATTTGGCTATTAATTTCAAATTAGAGTCACAAATAATAAAGCAGATAAGTAAACTCATTTTACCATACTTTTTTATTTATAGACGTGGATGATAGGAAAATGCCATGAAATTTAGATGCTATTTTGGGAATTATATTTGCACACCTCATACTATTTTATATGTTTAGCACTATTTCCAAAAACCAAACTCCCTAGCTCAATCAGAACTACTGATATCAAAAGCAAATGAGTTTTCTATCAAAAGTGATAAAACAGAAATTGAAAAGACAATAGTAGTAAGTATATATTTTTATATAGAGTAAGTATATATATTTTATATACAAATTTGAATGCTTTTTAGTTAAAAATAAACATCAACAAACTGAAACTAATCTCCCTACTTAATTTATTTAAGACACCAATGCCCATACTACAATATTTACAACTGGTTTGTTACAGATCATAAGTATTCATAGTGTCATGCCATTATACATAGTTTTCACATGTCTTGTGGACTTTATCAAACCAATCTGTGTGGATACCTACAAAACATAATCTATTTCTGAATTATCCATTTGTTAGTGCTGAGAAATAGAAAGGATCTTTTGGCAATAATTAATGAGGTAGGTCCATGCACTATTAGCACATACAGATTAAATTTTTAACACTCAACTTTATTTCATGCTGAAACAAATCCAATTCTGCTAGCTCTATGCTAACCTCTGGCATCTCACTCGTTGTTACCTAATTAACCTCCTAATAGTTACATCATAGGCATGTGTGTCTATAATTATTTTATTATCAGTTTTAAAGGCTATTAAAGGAATATAATCATATTTATTTCCAAAATCTATTTGGGAAACCAAATCCTTGCAATTTATAGAGAAGAAAATGCTCTGCCGATTGGATACTGGTCCTTGCAGTATGTCATTCATTTCTTAGGGTTCCCATTCTTATTTACATGTTAAATACCTAAAGTGTATGTTGGAAAGAAATTTAGTAAGGTAATATTTATGGATATTTGAAGGAAAAATCTCAATAATTTGTAATAGCTACATAAAATGTTTATTATTTTGTATTATCGTATTTTTAAAAAATGCCCAAGTAGGAGTAGAGAGTTTGAAAACAAAACTCTTGAGAATAATTTTTAAAATGAGATAATTTATACGTCCATCACAGTGTCCAGAAAGAGAAGTAATCCATGAGAATCATACAGCATTATCAAAATTAAAACTGGTTGCTTTCATGATTCTGTAGTTTACGTACACATTTCTTTCAAAAGTTCTCTTTCTACTCAAATGACAGATGTCATTTGTTTAAATCTGGCTGATGACCTTGTACTTGCTTTCCATTTAAAAAAAAAATTCTTTGCAGCTGGGACAGATGGCCAGTTTTCTGCTTCTCCAAAAATGCAGTACAGAAAAGACTGGCATTCCTAAGGAAAGGTACTGGTGATGGGAAACGCTGGGGTGGGCCTCAGGGACTTCCTGCTACTGCACGGCTTACCACTAGATGTCCTGTGGACTAAGCAAGAAGAGCACTGGTGCATATATTTGCACTCTTTTCCCAGCAGTGGGTGATTCTGATTTTCATAATGTAGCTTTGGATTTCTAAAATAGCTGGTCAACCACTTTCTGCTATATTTTCTATTGACAGAGGCAAAATAAAATACAGTGATGTAGGTTATGTCATGAGACCCAGCGTGGCATTCATCGTGCTTGCAAATAATTATGAGTATGATTGAAATACTTAACCCAGAATCTTTCATAATGAGGAACACACACACACACACACACACACACACACACACACAAATATAATTCCCTTATTGCAAAGATGGGTCTTTTAATTAAGCTCCATTTTTCTCACTTAGCAGACTCAACAGGCTACCTTGTTATAGATTCCTTCCTTTTCTGAGAAGGGTAGCACACAGGTATAACAAAACAATTATAGGTTATTCAGAGAAACTGTTAACATGTGTTGTCTTCTATGACTGCTAAGCAAATTAGTGTTGATATTTTACTATCTGTCAATTTGGGTGATTACTATGATAAATCTGAAGTACGAAAGGTATTTAAGGGTAGTGTGATGCCTTTCTAAAATTCCAGCTCCTAACAAGATATAAAAGTACTTGTGTATACCAATCATGTGTGCCAAAGTATAATGTGAAAGGGTGTCTTTAGCTCCAATTGTTTGAGTATGGCACTAAGTATGGGAAACCTGGCAATGTATCCACTCAAACCCCCAATGTTGTCAGAAAAGGAAATGGAGGAATAAGCTATTCTCAGTGGTGCTTGGTGCGAACCCCGCAGAGATAAGGGCAAACAGCAAATGCCTTTCCTGGCAGCCTCGTAACATGCTGGCACAACAGGAACCTTGACATGAATGCCAAGGCTAAGGGTAATCATTACCAAGGTCTGTAATATTTAAATTCACTCTTTGTTGAATTCGATTAAATAGGGTGAAAACCCTTTTTTGAGTGGAACACTAAGAGTAAATGAAAATGATTTTAAAATTTTAGAAACACTGCAATCGTGTATTGTGAGAAATAATTTTTAAGTGTCACTGGCTGCCCTGGGCATGTGCATCTGCTATAATAGGATGGTGCAGAATTATCCCATCAGACATATGGAGGCCGTAAACCAGGCTGACGGAATGAGATGGCAGATGAAAGTCACCCTGCAACCTCAGGAAGCCAGAGGTCTCTTATTTCCTAAATGAGTGAAATAGAACTCTCCCAAGACAATTGCCTTTGTTTTCCCCCTTGGCTAGCTTGCTTTCCCTGTAGCATCCTTAACTATTTCCACGGTAGCCACAGGCAGTGACAAAGGTAAGAGACGTGATGAACTGCAAACCTTCTCAGCTTCCCTGAGAAGTACCTCAGGAATAAGACAGGGATCCTCCTTTAGCATAACCCGAAGCTGCCATAAATGAGGGACCTTTCACTGGGACTGAGAGCTAAGAGGTCCTGCTTTAAAAATGACTTTTCTGAATTACTTTCCTGATTCGAAGACCTTTGAGCTGCTGACTTCTCAGAGCCAAACACAAGAAATTGGAAGGCAGTGGGGGAGGGGGGCGGGGAGGATGGGGAATAGCAAATGATTCATTTATTGCACAGATACTTATTAAGTACCTATGTGTGGTACATTTTATCAAAGTTGATCCTGTACCCCACTGGTGCAGGACAAATGGAATCAAAAAACAAGTTTTGAATTTGATCACACAAGGAGAAAAAGAGAATACTGAAATACTAGGGGAGAAAAGATTTTAAAATTTTTATTCTGTTGTGCATACAGTTTCAAGTCACTTAAGTTGACATGCACTTTCGTGCTTCCATTCCTTTGCTACCTCCCAGGACACCACCATTTACTCATCTTCACTTATTGAACTTTTATCTGTTTTCAAAGCCTATTTTGCATGCTGGTTCCTGTGTGGAGCTTTTTTGGATTTATTCATCTCCTTCTGATTGATATAACGTTTTAACAATGATAATCCCTAGTTGATACTTCCTTGTGATTGATGTTATTCCATCATATACTTGTATTAATAAAATTGTTTTGCTTCATAAATAAATGGTAGTGTCCTTAATGAGATCAACTTGTGTAAAGTTTGCACTAAATAAACTCTTGCTGAGTATTTGTTGAGTTGAATGCTTTCACTTCCTTATAGTTTTACAAAGTTGTAGCAAAGTCAGTGCTAAAAACCAGATCTACAAGCACAGTCACGCTGGCCCACTCTACCACTCTGTCCCTCAGTTGATAGGCTAACTAGTTCCCATGATGACCAAAATACTTTTCTACATGTGAGAGTTATCTTGCTCTAATTATCTTGCACCAACCCAAGGGAATACAGGATCAACTTTGATAAAATGTACCACACATCTCCAAATATAGATTATTTGGGTATGATTAAATCCAAACTGCCTAGAGATAGTAAATAGTTCTGTCTTTGGGGGAAAACTAGAGGACAAAAATTCATTATTACTTTTAAAGTGATTTCCAAGGTTCATTTCTAAATAGTGAATAGTTCAAATTTCAATTTTTAAGTGAACAATAATTTTAGCTAAATCAATGTGTTTGAAATGGAGACAATTTAAAATATCAAGCAATATCAATTCCAGTAAAAAAGTCACAAAATCTGTACAAAGTAAAAACAATTAAATGTGACTAATCGTTCTTAGATCATTAAGTGATGAATTGGTCAGATTGCCCTATGGTTGATTTTATTTGATATGCTAAGATAACTGAGATAATCAGACTAATAGAAATTACTTGTTCGATTATCAGCCCTTATGATACAACGAGTCACCCTATTTCAATTGATCTGAAAGAATTTATAATAGCACTTTATTTCATAGCACTTACAGTAATTTTTAATTGTTTTTGAGTTTGTTGTCTCCTTAATTAGACGATTCCAAAAGGACGGGGACCATATCTGTTTTTCTCATTGCTATTTTCCCAATGCTCTCTATAGGATATGCAAAGTACCTATTCAGTTGTTTTGTGAATGAATGGATGGATGGATGGATGGATGGATAGATGGATAAAATAAAACTTTATAACTTAAAACTATATAGAGTCACTATGCAGTTTTTATCTGTTGAAGGTGGGAGAGAACTGTTAAAAAGTGAAAAAAATCAGCCAATCAACCAATTGCCAGGTTATCCCTATCCCAAATAAATCATTTAATTATTTTATTGGATCATATGTTTTGAGTTCGTATCAACCAAGTCCATGGAGAAATGCCCCTCAAGTAAGCCAGGCTGTACCTGATAATATAAATGTCAAGGCCTTTTGGAAATTTTAATGCAAACAAGATGTTCCTACAGTCATACTGGAATTTTATGCTTATACCAAAATCAATATTTCTGCATTTTCAAAATGCCATCTTAACTTAGTCTATAAATCTCTATTGCAAGGATTCAGTAAATTGGAATCAATAAACATAAGGAATCACTTGATCCTGCAAAACCATTAAATACTTTAGAGGAGAGAGGGAGGGAAGTAAAATCTATAGTAAAAGGAGAGTAATCTATGAGGGCTGTCCGGGAAAAATCCAGCCATCGATGCCTCTATTTTTCACATTACATGGCTGGGTACTTTCTGGACAGCCTTAGTATATAATATAATAATGCAGAGAAAAATAGCAACTGCCCTGCGTGCACACACACATACACACATGCACACACACACAGAGAATGGACATTACCTTGGGACATAAAAGCAGTGAGGTAAGCCATATAAAACACTCTTGTCTGAATTAAATGGCATCCTAGATTGTATAGTGGGAAAAAGCACAAAATTTCAGACATGCCTGTGATTGTCTGTCTTACTGTTTCATAATTAAATTTATTAGAGCAGTATTTAAATAGACTATCATAAAATAGATACAGCACATTTGATGCTACACTACAAATACATCACCTACTTTTACATGGATAGTGAAATATTCTGTATACTAGTAACAGTCAATCTAATAGAGAAGCTACTAATAAGCAAAGTTTGCATATTCTCTGCTTTTCTGAAACAGAATTTTTTTGTCTCTCTCTCTTGTGGAGAAGGCAAAAAAAAAGTAAAGCATAAGAGTAAAGCATATCCTTTGTTAACACAGTAGGTACTTCTCAGTAGTCCCTTTATGCTGTCTGGGTTTCCAAATGTGCTCCTATCACTCTTAGAAAGTGAAAATTGGGAAGAAAAATAGAAATGTAATATGAGTTATTATATTTTAATGTGATGTTCTACTTCTCCGTTTGTAGTTATTGAAGTTTTTGTCTTCCTTCATTAAACATTTAATAAATCACCACCAGTTTTGTGACAGATTTTAACCAGAACCCAAACAGCAGGAGGTATAAACCCAGCTCAGTTCACATAGGCGTATAATATCCGTGTCTACATCATCATGCCCCATAGGCATATTGGCACAACGACCAATGGAAGGCAAGCTTTTTCCGACAAAGCTTCGAAAATAAAAGTTTTCTTCTTTTATCTTACTACAAATCAATTGGAGCCCTTACAGCAAAATCCTATAAAATAACTTCAAACACTACTTCTTAGTCTAAAATTTTGTATTATGGCTATAACTCTTTGAAGTATTACGACTGAAGTTTGGAGAAAAATGATTTAAGTGCTATCTGCTAGACATCAGAGCTTCAAAAATTCTCTCAGTTTTTCTTGACACATAAACTACTACCCACTGTATGTTTTTAGAATTTTTTTTCTTGCTTTTAACCACCTAACCCAGTTAGCTGGATAAAAGTTATTTAACTGCAGCGTATCCGATTGAATTAATACTCTTTAAAGGTTCACCAACTTGCAATTGATTATTTTACTTTGTCAAGTTTTTTTTCTCCACTCTGCTAGAGTTGGTTTTTTATTTTTTTTAAAAACTTCTAGAATCACAAGCATGTGGACTTTAAGTTTTAAAACTCACTGGAGAAAGTGTACGACGTGAGCTAAGGGCCCCTGTGATTCCTGTTTGGAAGTTAAATGTTAGAAAGAGAAAACTGCAGAGTTTTCTGATGGAAAAGTCTCCCTTACCTGCGAGGATGATGGAAACAAAAACACCTTTGCAGAGGACAAGAGACCCATTAGGCATCCTCAGGCAATGGGCAAAGAGGTGTTTGTTGTTGAGGGTTCAAGTCACCGCATGCTTCCTAACGTTCTCCAAAAACTAGAGGAGAGACCTTGCTCATTTAAATTGCTTTAAATAAAACACAGAAAAAGTTTAGTTTGAAGAAGAGAGGATTCCGTTTAACACTCTACCTTAGATACTGAGTATCTACCTTATGCAGGTACCTCTATGAGATGCATGGTAGGCATGTGCAAAAACTCTAAAAACGAACAAAGGAAGAGTCCCTGACCTCAACAGCTTGCCTTTGACTCCGTGTCTTTGCTCAACACATTGACATTTCTTTGACTTTTTATCCCATTCTCTCTAAGAAGTATTTTGGGGATGAGTCTCTCTTAAAAGAAAATGATGCTTTACAGAGTCCAATGTAATTAATATGGTAATGTAGGTTCTAAATTGTCGTTTCATATTCATAGTGGCCTAACATTTATAGAACATTCTGGAAAAAAATAGATTTATGTTCTATTGGTGTTATTGTGAATGTAAATGTTGGTCTGCAACAAGACAAGGAATTTGCACCAAAAAGTACATCAACTCACCGTTTTCTTCACTGAGAAAACTTGTTACAAAAAAAAAAAAAAAAAAAAAAGAAAGAAAGAAAATCAGCTGAACTAAACAACATGATTAGTAATGAAGCTGATTCCAGAGCCAGCTCATATCCCATCTCAGGTCAGTGACAATTTAAGGTCTAGAAGCTTGTCCATGAACCCTTTGAAAATAACCCTGCTCTTCACAACCTAGCTTTGCTTTATGACCATCCAGAGCAAAAGAAATGGCCAAATCAGAAAACAGAAACAAGCAGAAATTACTGAGTAGATGTGCGGGGGGAAAGTCATGCTATGTAGGAAATGGAGAAGGAGCTAAGGGGCTCTGCTTCACATACCCAGGGTGTGAAATCAAACATTTTACCCATCCTTAATGGGATGCTGCCTAAGAAGGGTGCCTATTGTGATTTTTGTGAAGAACAGGCCCAGAACGAAACAAACACAGCAGGTCTTGCTCGCCGTTGCTAATTTCTTGAAGTGCATCTGCCACCTTAAGTTTTCCTCATTGCTGTTGCTGCACTTATGAGCCTGCCAAAGGCTCAACTATCACCAAATGGCATTTAACAGGAGATGAAGTCCAAGCTGCTCCCATTGAGCTGAACGTGATAAGCTAAAGGGTTGCAGAAAGCCACAAAGAAGAACTTGATAAATGTGGCTACAAAATCTGACAAAGAGAGTGCACTAGGGTGGCTGGTATATAATGAGATCATGCTCTCTTTCATCCCATCGGGGGGCAAAACTGTAATAAACACAAACAGCCTCAAGCATAATGAACCCCAAACCACGGAGCTGCTTCAGTGGGACAGAGTGGGAAATACCCATCACATACTAATGTGACTCATCTTAACTGCAGGAGAACTCACTCCCTGAGTCATTAAGCAGCTCGAGCACTTCTCAGAGAGCGTAGGTAGCGGGGAGGCTTCTGAGAAGTATCAGAGAACTACGTTTCCCTGAGGCCGCTCTGTTTCCCCAGTCTTTCCCCAATGTTCCTTATAAACTGTGTGCACTTTTGGCCCAACCCTCAGCTCTGGCCTCTGAGGACTTTGCTGAGTCCTGCTCGTTACATGCTCCATTCTTTCATATACCCCTCATGACCTATGCCATGCTCTTCCCTTAGCCAAGCATTTTCTGAAATCCCATTGCCTCCATAGAATTTTCTTTTAGATCAACTCCAAAAAGAGATCAAAACTTCCTCCCCATTCTGTCTATAAACCTAGTTTTCAAATGTGCTTAGTACTTGCCGATGGTAGATCATCCATCCACAATCTCCATCTCCTCTGTCTGTAAGGCTTCTCTCTGTGCTGGTCTGTACTCGTGTTTATCCACCTTACTTTAAAATGCCGCGAGAGCAGAGTTAGTGCATGTGCGAGTCTCTCCTCTACAGTTAAGATTATTTATATATTTGATATTATAATGGTAATGATAAACAAAAAATTCCAAATATTCGATGTGACAGACAAGGTAGACTGCTTTAATTAGAATCATTTCATTCCCTGTTTTGGTT
Organism: Lyroderma lyra; assembly: GCA_004026885.1. Classification (NCBI taxonomy): domain Eukaryota; kingdom Metazoa; phylum Chordata; class Mammalia; order Chiroptera; family Megadermatidae; genus Lyroderma; species Lyroderma lyra. The sequence goes on from PVJL010003090.1 coordinate 18,754, forward strand.
TCCATTCTTCTATTCCAAAAGCTAGAAACCTAAAACTACACTTGCTCAGATTCCTTTGCAGCTACGTAAGGAAGGATTGTGATGAAGGTTTCACCAATGTGATAAACCTGAATGCAGAAGCAAACAACGTGAAGAGACGGTTACATGTGGGAAGACATGATCTATAAGGTACTGTGAAAAAAATATTGATTTTTACATGGTGGCTGGAGCACAACCTCTAGTGTCCAGTTTCAGAACAGTCAGTGCTAAGGGGCAGCCCTGCCACGGCACTTGGCAAAAGAGTTCCACAGCGTGCTTGGGCACCTTCCCAGGCTGCACGGTTCTCTGACCTTCTCAGAGATATTGTGAGCTAAAGCATGTATTTTAATAAATCTTTTTCTGCTTCAGGTAGCCAGAGTGAATTATGTGGCTTACAATCAATAACGCTTCCTAATGTGTTAGGACTCTGCTTTGTGCTTTAAGATAAGCAACCTATGTGGCCCTAATGTCACAAGTACACATTCGCTAAGAAATAAGAAGGAATGGGAGCATCCAGGTATAGGGAAGTAGCTTTTGATTATGGTCCTCAGACTAAACTCAGCATTACAACTTTCACCTGAAGGATTTAGTAAGAGGTGAGGGTGTGGTAGAAGGGGGTCTTGGGGAGAATCACTGTCCAGGACACAGAAAAGCCTGTGTGGCAATGATTTTGGTTAGGGATGCCTGGGCTCAGACTTTGTTTCCTCTAGTTAATTAGGACATTTTCTTTTTAATGCTGAGTTTGGTCAAGAAGCAGGATAGCTCTGTGCTTATGAAAACTGCCTTTGACAGTAGCATATTGATTGTTAATTTTGTTTTTCCAGGATTAGGTAATGCATATAAAAGGGTAGTGTTGTAGCAAGGTTTCAGCAGTTTTCTCAACTGTGAGGAAAGCAGAGTTATTAAGATCAGTGTGCCCTTTAGGGCACCAGACACCTCCATGGCATCAGTATCTACTCCTCACTTCTGTTAAGTTCTATCCCATTGCCCAAATAACATGGGACCAGTGGGTCTTCTGTTGTCAATCTATAATCTACCTAAAATGCTACACTGGGCCCGTGACCAAAACAGGATACAAACTATGGTCCCAAACAGGATAGGTAAACTTTTTTTTAAAGGGCCAGAGAGAAAATATTTTAGGCTTTGCAAGCCAGTCTCTATCCCAGTTACTCAACTCTATTCTTATAACATGAAAGGAGCCACAGAAAATGCACAAATGAATGTTCCAATAAACTTCACTTATGGACTTTAAAATCTGAGTTTTATATAACATTTATGGATCACAAAACATTATTCTTCTTTTGATTTTCTTCAACCATTTAAATGTACACAGGCGACAAAAGTAAAAATAGATAAATTAACTCCATCAAAATTATAAACTATAGTGCATCAAAGAACACACTCAACAGAGTGAAAAAGCAACCTACAGAATGGCAAAAAATATATGCAAATCATGTATCTTATAAGGGGTGAACATCCAAACCTTATAAAGAACTCCAACAACTCAACAACAAAAGGTTTTAAAATGGGCCAAATGCTTGAATAGACATTTCTCCAAAGAAGAAATACAGATGGCCAACATGCACATGAAAAGATGTTCAGCATCACCAATTATTATGGATATGCAAATCGAAACCACAATGAGATACTACTTCATACTCATTAGGATGTCTGCTACCAAAAAATCAGAAAATAGCAAATATTAACAATGATGTGAAACTCCTTTGCACTGTTGATGGAATGTAAGGTGGTGCACCTCTCTATGGAAAACAGTGAGATGGATCCTCAAAAAATACACCACTTCTGGGTTTACAGGCAGGAGAACTGAAAACAGGGTCTCAGAGAGAAATTGGTACACCCATGTTCATAGCACCATTATTTGTAACAGGCAAAGGATCGGAGCAACCCAAGTGTCCATCAATGAATGAATGGATAAACAAATGGGTGTGTACATAAAAAGAAATATGATTCAGTCTTTTATAAAAAAAAGAAACTCTGCCTTTAGCAAGCACATTGATAAATTTTGAGGACATTGTACTAAATGAAATAAGTCAATCATAAAAATAACAGATACTGTATGAGGTATACTTAGTAAGGTACCTAAACTAGTAAATTCACTGCTATAGAGAGTAAAATGGTGGTTGTCAGGGGCAGGGGGAGGGGAGGAGAAAGAGTTGTTTAATGGGTCCAGACTTTCAGTTTTGCTAGAAGAAAGGAGTTCTGAAAATTGGTTGCACAACAATATGAATGTATTGAACTGTTGAAGTGTACATTTAAAAATCGTTAAGATGGTAAATTTTATGTAATATATATTTGACCACAATTTAAATATGTTTAATGTAGAACCCATTCGTAGCTCATAGTTGTATAGAAACAGGTTGTAGGCTAAATAAACCCTCATGGTTTGCAAACTTCCAGCCTGCTATGTAGGCAGATAGCAGTCAAGTCCCAAGTATCTCAACTGCCACACCTAGAACTTAATACATACAAATTCTTTCATTGATTCTTCATGGATGACATGTGAAATGCCATAAAACAGACACAGGTAAAGTATTAATGCCATAAGAGTTTAGAAAAGGAAAAGATTATATCGAGTTGTGAGGATCAGCCTTTGTTGATTTTGTGATCTCCCAAGTGGAAAGTCTACCTGAGCTAAGCTTTTGAACAGGTAGTGTTCAGATACACATTGGTGGAGACAGAAGAGACCAAAGGGTCAGCCCACACAGGAACGAGAACATGGGGGAAATGAGTAGTTCACTTTAAATAGAGCAACACAAGGAGTTGGCAATAAGATTGTAAACTTGAGTTGGGGTCAGATCAAGAAAGTCATTAAAGAGTAAGGGCCAGTGGTGCAATGAATAATGCGTCTGACTACGGATCAGAAGAAAGTCATTAAATAAAGAATTTGGACTCCTTAAGCAATGAAAAACAAGGAAAGGTTTTGCATGGATGGCAACTACAACTACACATAGTAACTCATATGTGTGGAAATTGAATGGAGTGGGAAAATTGTGACGTTTGAAAAAAATTCAAAAATGTTTGAAAGATCTTGTGGAGTTGAAATTTATGAGATTCAACCACTGGGTGGAGGAACAAAAAAGAGGTAAGATGAAAGACAATACTGAGATTTTTAACCTGGGCATTTGGGTGATGACAACGTTATTAACAAAAAGTAAGAGATGTGGGAGAAAGGCAAGTTTAGGAAGAAAGATGTGAGTCTATTTGAACACACTAACTGTGAGGTGACAGTGGGATAGCTACATGAAGGTGTGTAGTGAATAGCAAGAAGAAAAGAAGATAAGAGTATGTATACTGGAGGGATCAGGTCAATCACAGAAGTAATGCTTAGAGCAGTGAGTATCTGTGAGATGTCCAAGGAAAGGATCAGAGAAAAAAAGGCCAAGAATTGAAACTTGTAGGATAACAATATTAAGGAGTAGGAAGTACAGAATCCAGAGAATGAGTTAGAGAAATAGTTTAGAAAAGTGGGAAGAGAGGATACTAGTACTAATATTTGCTGAGTACCTGTGCTGAAGATATTACATAGGTTTCCTAATTTAAGTCTTTGAGTCAACTTTATCAATGAAGTATATCCTTCCCTGCTTTTAGAGGAGAGAAAATTCAGGCTCAGAAAAGTTAAATGATGTGTCCCAAAACACAGTAAGTGGCAGACCTGGGGTTCCCATCCAAATCCTCAGTAAGAAAACCAAGTGAGTTGAAACAAGGAGTAGAACGGTTCAAGAATACCATAGTATCAGTGGTACTATAGCAATTACTCAACAATGGGGGCGGGGGGAACTAAATGGTTCTTAGATTTGCTGACTAGGAAGTCACTGAAGATCTTTAGACCTGTCTTTCACAGTGCTGGAAACTAAAACTGTATTGCAAATGTTTAGAGAGTGCATGGTTGGTTTGAAAGTGACGAGCAGTGAACAAAAACCTGTTATAGCCAGGAGTGTGGTGATGAAAGAAAGAGAGGGGTATATGGGAAGTCAAAACTGTTCTTGGATCACGTAAATATTTTCTTATTGTTTCTACTTTAGTTTTGTTTTTCCATTTTTCCCCAATAGGGAAGCTCTGGGCATATGTTTAGGCCGAGAAAAGGGATCAATTAAAGAGTTTGGCGATAAGAGACCATGAGGAGAAATCAGTTACGTGTAACTAAAAAGACTTAAGATGAAGTCAAATAATACATTTGGATATTTATGCACCAAGCATAAGGAAATCCTTTACATAGAGTGTCATCACTGGGTTCAGTCCACAAAATGGTAGTCTGTACTTTCCAAGTACATTTTCGTCATCCAAGACTCTTTTTAACAGTTTCATAGTTGCTGCATGACCTGCTGAGGGAAAGCAAGGTGCAAGCCTGGAGGGCTTCCACTCCGATTTGACACCATCTCATCTTCAGACCACCTGTCACATTTGTTAACATTCTAACTAATGTCAGAGTCCTTCTTTTGTAATGAGCCACTACACAGTCCGCCAGCTACAATACCATGACGTAGAGTGAAAGGTGTCATCTTCCTCTCAGAAGGCCCTCTTTGCTTTAGAAGACCATCCCTGTCCTTTTTCTCTTTTGTCGCAGACCCAAATTTAATTATTTGAGGCCTTTTGGGATGTGTTTTGCTTTTATAGAATAAAAATACTTTCCTTCATCTAAAGGTCACCCCAGGGTTGATGTTGGTCGTGGCCTGAGAGTTATCTGTGTGGTTGAGCGAAGTTGTTGGGCCATATCCCAAGCACTTTGCCAGCCCTCCCTTACCCCAGATAGTATTCTTTTCTTCCAAAGAGATACCATTTTCTATACACTTCTCTCTGTAATATCAAAAATCAAATGTTTGTAGTTCCCCAGCCACCTTTACCTAAGCTTATGGTCATGATGTTCTACCTGGAAGCCACCTCTCCCCACCCCACACATGGTTAACTCCTACTCTTCTTTTAAGAGTCAACTATGATGTCACCTCCTCCAGAGTGTCTTCCCTGAATGCCCAGGCAGGCTAAATGTTCCCTCTCTGGGCTTCCATTCTAGCTGGTGTATGCCTCAGTCTTGTGTATGCCTCATTATATTGAAATGATTAATTTTTGCATTTTTCCCAAAATTTGACCATAGTCTCTTTTAAACCAAGATTCTTGGGTATTTTTCCCCCCAGTGCTTATCACCGTGAACTGGAAGTGCCTCAGGGTCAACTTAAATGATAAACACATGCTATACCCACTTACTTGCAATAACTGGTGCCCAGCATTCCCTTCATTGGCTAGCATGCCCTTCCTTTAAGTCTCCAGCTAGACTAAATTCAGACAAAGTAGCAGTTATCCTAGATAGGAGAAATGGAAAAGACTTACTACATTAGTCTTTCCCAAAATGTATTCTTTGGAATAACGGTCCTGGTCATAGGACCCCATGTTCCTATGTGTTTGGGATATGCTTCACACTATCCAAACACTTGGAGATCCCCAAAGCATATCAGATTTAAAAGGCTCAAAGAATACAAATTTGTTTTCCTTTAACAGTGTTTCCAAAATTAATTCATTTGACCAATGAATCCTTATTTGGGTGTGGAGGGATGGGAGAAGACATAGCACCCATTAATATCCCACAGATGTAGTGTTCCTCAGAAAAAGACTAAGAAATGCTCCATTATTTATCAAAATCATCCTAACAGAGCCATTCATATGCATGCTGAGAAAATCAGAGCTAGATTCTTCTCAAAAGACTATTTGAGCTCCTCTAACTTATTTCTTTAGCTGTTTATTCACAGAGATTATTTTGGAAATAGACTTGTGGATTTCCTTATGGATATATGAAGGAATGTTTGCTCTAAAAGACAAAAACTTTAATTTCAGAAAATAACTCCACATTTTTGTGGTTAATGTTTTCTACCACCACATCCCAGGCATTCTTCAAGTATTCTGAGTACTCATGGGAAATAATTTTATTCTTGATGGAAACTCCTCACTCTTAACTACCCATGGCAAGATAACAGAAACGTATTCATTCTTGGTGAGGGTTTGCAGATTTAGTGTATCGTCAGATGCACCCACTAAAAATATCCAGGCTTTCCACAAAAAAGGTTTCGCATGATACCAATCCCTGCTTCATGGACACGAGAGCATGTACAGGTGAACATATATATGCATGCCTCTACTCACCCATAAATTAGTAATCATCATTAAAATAAGCACTTAAGCGTGCAGAATTTGATATATCCAAACATTTGCTCTCTTTTTCTCTAAAATTAGCATTTTGTGCCAAAATTATTTTTGAGATTATGTCAACAGTTTCTGTGATAGCACCTGATCAGTGGAAGAAATAGGTCTCCAATTTTATAACTCTGGGGGGATATTTCAATTAAGAATGAATTAAAGTTAACATATTTACTGAGGGCCTGCTATTGACAAGACTGGATGAAGACTCTAAGGATATTTTTGTTAGTAAACAAAAAGGTCAGTCTATGTATGTATTCAAAATGATGAGACTGTTTCATCTAGATATTAAATGATGGCTGTGCTAATCAATATATTTACTTTTTCTGCGCTAGAAAGAGATGACATCAAAGCTTCATAGACCTTGGTTATGTAACCCTCTCGATTCAGTGCAGAGAGAGTCGCAAAGAGCTTCTCAAGACAATGGACAATTTCATGAGTTAGGAGGCAATTATGGATATGTATCACTGACTGCCGGCCTTAAGTTAAATGCATTTTGTAGCCCTAGAATAATTTTCTAGAATTCCTAATGAGATCTCAATTAGGGCAATAAATAAATGCATCCTAAATAAATCCCTAACGAAATCTCAATAAAAACAAAGTGAACATCATTTTTAAGTATCCTTCTGAGCCCTAAACTAGATTAGACCTTTAATAGGACCCTATACTTCCCATTTCATAAAACTCACCATTCACAATTGTTACTTCTTTTCTTTTTTTAAGCTGTGTTAAGAATATGCATTTTTCTTATTCTCTACCATATTCTTATTGCCCACTCCTGTGCCTGATGCATAGAAGGTGTGGCATAAATCTCTGCGGAATGAATGAATGAATAATTTCTGAGTGTCTATTGTAAACTTCTATCCTAAACTGAACTGTGAGCCCCTGTGGAAGAGAGATTTTTGCCTACTTTTAATCAACCCTCAGTGTATATTTCACTCAATTGACATTTAAAATTTAACATGTCTATATTCTGTCTGCCCACCTAGAATAACTTTACTGCATTCTCTAGTGCTTAGGAGATGAATAAATAGTTTTGAATGAATAAATGAATGAATAAATAGGGTGAAACTTATAATCTAGTATGGTAAACAGACATACAAATAAATCAAATACGAAGCAGATTGTAACAATACCATTAATAGTGTTAATGGAGAGTGCGAGTGAATGCTGTAATAGGCAGAAAACATGCTAAGCAAGTATTGGGATAGGTGAGACTTAGATTAGTCAGCTCTGCAAAGACTTCACAGAGAAGGTGACACGTGAGCAAGACCTTCAAGGATTAGCAAAGCTTCAATAAGCAAAGATGGGGCAAAGGGACCAAGACAGAGAAAATGAGCATTTGGAAGGTAAAAGGGGAGCTATGGGTAAATCATACTAGAGGGGAGCATGAAAAGAGGCAGGAGAGGTGTGTTCACAGACGTGGTAGGAAGATAATGTTCTGATGGGATTACTAATTTTAAATACCTGTGGACTGAAAGTAAACTGGAACTTTTCCTACTGTCTTCAAGTTTCAGCTAAGGTCTTAAAGCTAAGAACAATGTAATGAGCATGGACATTTTAAAGTGTGGTGCAAGATACACTGATGTAAGACTCATTCAGAGGTAACCAAACTTTGTCATCATCAACAGCCTATACAATAGCTAGAAATTTATGGAGAATAAGAGTCTTTGAAGTGAGGGAATTAATAAGAGTAGGGAATGCTGTGACATTTTCTCTTCCCACCCCTACCAACCTCAAGCCAAGTGAAGGAGACCCCAAAGGGACAGTTGCAAGACTGGGAATTACCTATAAGAGAACTGATTTTATTTTCAATTTGAGTCAGGTGCTCACTTAGAGGTACGAACTGGTAGGCCTCCTCGTGGCTACTATCAGAGCAGAACCCGAAAACATTCTTGGGCAAGTCTCAGGCGTGTACCCAGGCATCCGGGGGCCAGGCAGTGAGGACAGAGGCTGGTGTCTGCTTGAGACTGGGTAGACCTATCAGTGAAGACCAGGCAAGAAGCAAGGAGCAAGTGGCTCATCAAGTGCTCCCATTTGGCTAAGTAAGGACAGGTGAGTTTTCCCTGGAGTCACGTGGATACTAAAGAAGGCAACCTGGCTCCAGTCACCCCTAAAGGATCCTGCCCAAGAGGGCTCTCTGCTTAGGAGAGGAGATCCCCAGAAAAAGGGGAAGAGGTCTACTACGGAAAGGCAGGAAACTGAGGTGGGTAAGCATTTCCCGAGTCAGGGAACAGTGCAGTGTGAGGGCCACACGGAGTCTTCCAAGGAAGACAATAATGTGCCCCTGAACATGGAATTGACATTGGAATGCTGCCATGACAGAGCATTCCCAGTCCACGAGAGCTGCAACCAGTACCCTCTTCCTCCCTCCATTCCTCTCTGCCTGTGCCATGGAGGATCCAAATGGGGAAAGGGAGAGTTGGGGTTCAGAAAAGTGAAAGGCTAGGACCCCCTCCTCACCATTCGTCCCAGACTTTAGTCAAATAAAGAAAAGATACTTTGAATTAAAGAGGAAACAAAAGTTTTGATGTATATTGGATTGGAATTATTAATACTGGAAACGGAGCCTTCCAAAGTGAAAGAAAGTACTGGAATGTGCCCAAAACATCATTGAAGATGATGGCAATCATAGAAAAAAAATAAATTTATTTCCTGGTAGTTCCAATCCACCTACTAAACTGATTTCAACATTTTTTGCTTGGGATCAGACAGTCAATAGGTTGTTTTTAAGGAAACAAATGCTATGACACAGTTCGTGCTTTACAGATATCCCTTATTGTTACGGTGAAATGGCGAGTTTCCCTCAGATCTTTGTCTCTCAAAGGAAAGAATTCAGTCAAGGGACAGTTTGTGAAAATATAGAAAAGTTAAAGTTTATTATAAAAACGTTAAGTGTATTCTGAGATAGTGGAGCGGGCTGACCCAAGAGTGGGAAGCAGCCCCCCACTTCCATTGTTTGGGAATTCTTGTATCTCTGGGTGTAAACTCCTCCCTCTCTCTTCCTAGTATGAACCTTCTGAGAAGGGCCGAAGCTACGTAGTAATGATTTGGGGGAGCAGGGCCTACGGTTGAATAGGTGGAGATTTCTCGCTTTCAACTTGAGAATAGCCGAAAAAGGGCCAGGACTTACTCCTAGATTCAGGACACCTGCTAGTGTGCTCCTTGCAGGTAAGTGCCCCTTTCCACTTCCTTTCTCTTTATCCTTTTAATTTAGAGGCAGCTGATAATGGACCAGGCCATCGCCTCCCCTCCTGCTCACGTCTACCTCCCTGCCCACTCTGTCATTACGACCATGTGTAGATTATTGAGAGAACAACCACTTGCTGCTGTTTCCACAATACTCTTAAATTTCCCCACCCGGTAAGAATGGGAAGGCTTCATGAAAAAGAAATACATGTCTTCCCCTTCATACTGATTCCCAAAATAGGATAGGATGAAAAGTTCTTAATAAACCATCAAAAGTATCCAAAAGAAATATTTAAAAATATTAAATCTGCCCATTGACTCTTAATGGATTCATGAGCCTGTTTCAAGATGTGGAAATCCAACCTTTCACATTTTTTATTTGTTTGTGCATCCCAACAGTACTTTGTACTTTAAAGTATCTCTTGAGGAAATGGTTTAACTGATGTACCTTGGCAAAGACCAGGTGAATCCACAGATTTACCTATAAAACTACACCCTTCACCCCTCTGTTCTCTGCTGTAGGAACCTAACGTGCAGAACAATGTGGATAGTAAGTAGACTCTCCAGTCCTGTTCACCAGTGTTATGAGATACAAAAATAAGTCTTAGACAATGCAATGGGGAATTTGATATATTTAGATGGTCACAAGCTGAACTTTGCTCAACACCACTATAAAGAGGTGAGGAAAAGCTTTTTTAAAAACTGTTTTTAAGATGCAAGGTGTAGGAAGTTAAGATCATCCCTATAACTTGCTAAAACTGATTCTAACAATACACAGTGCCACTTGCAATCTGTTGGACTCTTATGCAACCCCACCATCCCTGGCATGGGAGCTGGGTCAGGACCGACAAACTTCCTCCCCACGCCTCTACTTGTAAGTCCTGCGAAAGCCCTCCGGGCCCCATCACCCGCAGTCCTCTTCCTCCAAATCAGAGCCATGTCGCCCTGGTGGTTATGACCTGCACTTGCTGGTTTGTTGCTCTTTATTTTTTCCCTTCTCTCCCCCAGCCCTCTTTTGGTCTGAATTATAGAATTCCCTCCTTTTCATCTTTCAACCCCAATGCCAAGAGAGAAAGATTACCCAAATAACATTATGAAACTATCATAGAACCACTCGAAGCAGTTCATTTCAGTAAACAACCAGCTGCTGTGGCGTGAGCACAGTGTCTTACCTTTCTGGGTCTCTGGAAATCACGTTGCTATTCACAACTACCAATGGACAGTTCGACTGAAAGGTACAGTCTAAGTGACTCAAACCAGGGCCAACCTGGATTTTATTCCATTGCCCTGAAATCTTATTTATAGCAATAAAGAAACACACTGCAACATGAAGCGAGGTCATGGTGAGAACTGGTCCTTATTTCTGCCTGAATATCTGCCTGGGTTTTAGTTTGCTGCCTTGCTTCTAACCAATGGCAGGGAAGGCATCAGGCTTTGCAAGTCAGAAGCAAGGCCAGGCGAAGAACACGGAGGAACCACAGCGCGGTCCAGAGAAACAGCCACAAGATAACAAGAAGTCCTGGATTTGTATCTTGTGCTCTGTCAACCTTCTACTTGCCCTTGTCTACACTTCCTGCCAGAATAACCAACACCGACCGCTGCCAGCTGCCCACAGAACAAGAGGCCTCATCTAGTAATTCCTGACATTAGTCTGATGCAGAACCTCAACTTGTCACATCTGGTTGCCCCTGAAATGGCATAACAATAAGGGTCGCTTGTCATCTTTGCATCACAATTTGGTAATTAATAATAAAAAAAGTAACTATTATGAAAATCTGCCTCTCATCTCGATTGTGTACTTGGATGGTTACTACCTGGGAACTGCTTAGAGCACAGATCTAAAGAGAGGGACTCTGTACATTTCATTCTGGCATTGGGTGAAATACAACGTAACCACCAGATACCAGCCTCATTTGCTGTGGTTGTGACCTTACGTTCTGCAGGATAGCTATGTAACCAGGGAATCCGAGGAAATTTTAGGCTTCGATACTGGCTTGATCCCTCATCACACAAACGCATTTACAACAAACCCAACCAAATCAGTAGATATTCTTAATGCACTAAACAAATAAAAGCGGAGTTTCAAAAGCTGGCACGGCCGCGTGGCTGCAGGATGTGGCCATGCCATGCCATTTTGGCATTCACTGAAGGACTGACAGTTCTGGAAGCACAGTCAGAGCTTGTAAGTGGTACTTACCTTCCGGCACTTTTTATCCGCTGCTATCTAACTGGCAATCTGGTTTGTTCTGTTTTTCCTTTCCTGTATTTTTGGTCATTCAGTATTTACAGTATCTACTGTGTGCAGATACTGTTCTAGGTCCTAGAGGTGCAGAGATGAACATAAGGGGCATTTTCCCTGTCCTCCTGGTGCTCACACTTTGGGGGGAAATATACAGCAAAGAAGTAACAAATAAACCAACAGCCTCAGAGTGTGAAACCTGCTATAAGGTATCAAAAGAGGCCAGAGGAACAGACAGGGAGGAATTGTGCCTCTGAGCAGGTGACCTTAGAACTGACAAGGAAAGAAGCGGCTTTGACCCTCTTGTTTGCTGATAAACCGGTGGTGCCTACAACTGGTAACTAGTAAACACTCAGCAAGTATTTGTTGAATATGTGAGCTGAAGAATGAATCGAGAGAAGGGTTTGCAGACGTTACAATGTGCATGAGCGTGGAGGGGCTGGCAAGGGCAGGAACTCTGTGTTGGGAAGCAGAGACCGAGGAGCAAGGCGGATGTGAAGGACGAATTCCGCAGGAGGAGCAAGGAAGTCGGAGGAGGTGACGTAGGAGAGGGAGGCAGGGGCCAGGCCACTGTTTCTCCTCAGACACGTGAACTTATAAACCACCCGTCAAGAGGGTCACCTCTGCAGACAGCTAACCTGAACCCGCTTCCAACTTCTGAGCACCCTCCCGGGTGTGCAGCGTCTGCAGCACGCCGAGCCCGCTTCACATGTCAGCGCCTTCTCACCAGCTCCAGCGTCGGTCTGGGACGCCCACCCCCACCGGCCTGACGAGCGCCTCGTCCGTCAGCTCCTCTCTTAGAGCGGCCAGAGCTTATCGCCAACCCGCATCACATCCGTCCGTGGTAACCCCCCGCTGCACCCGCCGCCCTCCCTTTGTCACGGGTGTCCTCCATTTTTCTCTTGTGAGACAGTGACCCCACCAGACTGCAAACACAACGCAGGCAGCGGCTGTGCTCATCACCGCTGCAGGGGGAACTCGGTATTTTCTGAAGGAGTAAACGAACTCCAAACCTTACTTGAAACAAAAGGACTGGAGGAAATGTTTAAATTTTTCCTATTTTGGGATTCAGAAACCGTTCACTATTGATACATAGTCTCGGACCTCACGCTGACATCTTCTAGATGAAGGCAAAAGACAGCAAGTGTAGTTGGCGATTTTCCTGACTTGGGCGATCATTTAACCTTGCCTGGGGGTGCGAGTGGGGAAGGAGAGCCCCACCCCTGCAGGACAGGTTTGGGGGAAGGGAGGGACGAGAATAGGACGGGGTGTGCACAAGGAAAAGGACCCACAGCTCTCCGGGACTTCTAAGTAGCATGTCCACTTGCATCTCAAAATTGTAACTACAAATCCTAAGACTTATTGGTATCTACAGGCTGTTTTTAAAAAATCGGTTTTATTTTCAGAGCAAAACTGAAAGACTAAATGGGTGTGAAAGAACGACTCCTTAGTTGAGATAAAGGTCAGCCACATGTACAAAGAGGCACTGACAACTTCATCATTGCTTATTAAGATAGCGGTTCTTAATTAAATATTGAAAATTAAGAGGGAGTCACAGGGAAGACGTTTACATGTGTATTCTTTTTCTGACATCAGTACTGCCATTGGTAAGCAGATCCAATTCAGTTTCACTCCGAGCAGCACACAATGGCCAGTTTTCCTCCAGCTGGCTTATTTTACAAGCATTAATGAACAATTAACCAACACTGGCACTCTTTCCGTCTGTAATCCTGTGGTAGGATCACTAATCTCTACCACTAGCAGCTAATGATGAAGGTCTCTTAAGCTTCGCCTCTTATCTCAGCCAGTTCTTAATACTTGCATAAGTATGCTTTCTGAGGAGGGGCCCCCCACTGCCATGCAACCCGAGAACAAAAGCCCAGAGACATTTTTGAAGGAGTTTCTGTTCAATAACATTTCGGCGCTTATGTTTGCTTTCCTCCTACAACAAACACCAGTGATCAGCAGAGGGCCCTGGGGGTCACGGAGGGCTCTGTGCTTCCATACTTTTAATACTTATAAGAATGTATTCAGACCGTATTATATTCGACCCCACCCCCCAACTGCACAGGCAGACACCCTAAAGTGGAGAGGGAAACATGAACTAAAGAGAATCAAACAGTACTTTTCTCCATGAGTCAGCTTTGATTTGGTATTGAATTGACACTGAGTATGAAACCACATTGTCATTAAAAACGTATAGGGGAGAGGCAGATTTATCTAGAAAACCCCACACAGGATAGGTCTTCATTTCTCTGAATTTAATACAACTTATATTCAATTGTCTCTCTCTAGTGGAGCAGAAAACAATTCACCATTTCATTAGAACTCCTCCATAGGGTCAAGATTTAAAGAAAATGCAGGGTCAAGATTAAAAAAAAAAAAGATTCCAACTGTAGAGTGGCCCAACTGTAGGATAATAGCATAGGCTGAAATGACACAGTTTTCATTCGTAACTACTTTTCAGACTCTTACAACTTGCTGGGGAAGTTATTCTTTCAGGGAAAGTTGTACCCAGGATCTAAATCCGAGGCTAACTTGTTAGACGAGGATTTGTGAACACGATTGTGCTGGGTTTTGAGTGTTAGGAGAGGAGGAGTAGGAGAAGCAGCAGCAAAGATGGCAGGCAGGAGCTGCAGCCACTTCTGCACACACACACACACACACACACGCGCGCACACATGCACACACACGCACACACACACACGCGCACACGTGCACACGCACACGCACACACACATGCACGCACACACGCACACACGCACACACACGTGCGCACACACGCACACACACGTGCGCACACGCACACACACGTGCACACACATGTGCACACGCACGCACACACGCGTACATGCACACACACACGCATATACACACGCGCGCACGTGCACACACGTGCACACACACGTGCGCGTGCACACAGACACACACACACGTGCACACACACACGTGCCCGTGCACACACACACACACGCACACACACACACGCACACACACGTGCCCGTGCACACACACACGCACATACACACACACACACACGCACACACGCGCGCGCGCACACACACACACACACACACACAGCGAATAGCAGCACATTCCCATTCAGCGCTGAAACATCTACCTTGGCATCTTCTACAATCTTGGGTCCTCAGAAAGTTGTAGCATATCATAAACAGCATTGATCCGGAAGCAGCCTAACTACCAGGATAATACGGAGGGTGACAGGGGTACTGAGAGACTCCATGACAAGTCTGGATTGGATGGCCCTGAGGACGTCTGCTCTCCAGAAGAGTGCGGAGCAGGAGCCGGCAGACAAGTGTGGCGGTGCCAGACGAGTCACTCATTTCCCAAATTCGAGCCCCGAATTCCCAAAACTTCTAACTACCCGCATCACCTACAATGGACTACAATTTGGGCGACTGAAGATGCGTGATGCTCGAAAATAAATGAATCAGTAAATAAACAAATAAGCCAAACTATTCTGCAACATTCACCAGAAGTGAACGGAGTCTTTTCCATAAATCATCTCCCTTTTTACCTTTATTTGGGACGAGCGAACACTCCTTCTTTCTTCCTCTAATGTTCGGAGCTGCCTGCAGGGGCCAGGGGGCTTAGCAGGCCGGACCCTGGCCTAAAAGTTTGGAGGCTGAGCCCTATTCACATGCAGCCCCTGGCCCTTGTGTGGTTTATACAAGTCACTTAACCTCTCTGCCCTTCTGCTTCCTCACTCATTCCTCAGACACAATGCTACCTGCCCCTCCCCACCTCCGTGAGAGTGAATGAGCTATGTCAGCAAAAGCATCTGAAAATGCTGTTGGTCAGGGCCAGGCCCCGGCCGTGTAAAACATTGTAAAAGGCCGGCGGCGTCGCAGCACACACAGAGACAACAAGGACAGCCGGTAACGGAGGGAAATGTGGGCATCAGGACCACTTGTCCCTGAAAATTCAGTACTGAGCACTTGGGTAGTGAGTCTCGGTGACAGGATATTTACTTTATGTGTTCCTCACGAATCACTGGGCTGATGTGATTAACTTAAGTGGGTGTGTGGACAGGAATAGCGACGTTGAGAAGGGAGTGCATGAAATTGTGGCATCCTCTGACTCTCAGGGGGTTGCTTATTAATCCTCAATTGGGAAAAATTAGTTCAAAATACTCCACTATTCTCACCCTCAGAAACATATTGTATTGACTGCCCCACACACATACCATGCTCATGTCTGCTCCTCATCTTTCCAAATCCTGCTTCCCACCTTTTCCCCTCCGCTCACAGAAACCCAGCTTGTTCTTGCATTCCAAATTTAGTTCCACCCACCTTCTCCATTAGGTGTTCTGTAACAGTCCAGGCTACACATACATACATACACACGTATTTACCCCACATAACTCCTAGGGCAATACCAGACACAGGGTAAACGTTCAACAAACTCTATAGAATGATGTGGTAAAAGAACCCTGCCTAGAAAATGAGTTCTTTGAACACACCGATTATTTTCTGCCCCAGGGCCATTGCGTGTGCTGTTCCTTGTGCACGTAGGTACCTCCTCTCTCCACCTCCTCCCCTCACTCCGTCCTCCCCTCTCCTTTGGAGTGCCTGGTTCTTTCCTATCCTTCTGGTCACAACTTGAGTGCAACCTATTCACACAGGCCTACACTGACCACCCATTATAAAGCAGTCCTTTTGCCCCGCTATTCTCTCACACGTACTGCTCTTCTTCCTTAATAGCAGTTACCACAATTTGTGATTACATGTTTCCTTATTTCTTGTTTTACTCCATTATTATCTGTCTTCACTACTACAGTACACATGGTGGGTCAATTACTTTCACAAACTCATCCTAGAAAAAGTGCTACACACCTCCTTGCTGCGTATCACTACGGTCACCTTGAAGTCCTCCCCTTGGGAAGCTGTGCACCGACACCAGCGCCTAGTCCACCCTTCAAAGCAGTTTTGGAGCTCTTTGTCTGGAATGGCCCTCAGAGCTGCCGTCATCCCCAGACTCTGACAACTAAGTTCGTGAAGTTGCCACCGTGCACTTCCGCTGGCAGCGTTGTACGTGCTAACTCATGGGACAGCCAGACTACGCAGGGAGAGGAGTGATCTGCAGGCGGCCATAAACACCACATGCGTCATTTCCACGCTATTATATTGCCAGGTGGTAAAGGGCCTGAGATTTTGGCCCCATTTCACCTGATTTGCTTAGTAAGCAACCAAAATACACATCTTCACATCATGCCCATGAGCAACGAGGCTGCTTTGGAAAATTAAAACATTTTTAAAACTAAATTTAAACTTGTCAGTCCACTGTGTGATAACCCTCAGTGGCTCCTGATCAAGCTCAGGATGAAGTTTAACTCCTAAAAACTGGGCTCTGCTCACCTGTACAATCTCCTTTCTCGCCACCCCACTCCTGTCCCAGCTCCCCTCCCCTGCTTAACCCCATGCTCCATACTGTAGCTCCAACAACTCAATTTCCAAGAACCTGCCTCACTTTATCTATAGTAACTTTAAGGCCTTTATTTTCACAGGGTACTTCCATTGTAAAACTTTTCTCTTTGTCTGCAAAACTCCTATTCATTCTTTGGCTTAGATAGTTTCTCGTCCAAAAGGCTTCCCATTCCATTTAGTCTGGATTCTCCCAGTGCTCTGAGGGATGTCTTCTCGTGTCACTGATAACACTGTACCATATTGTTTTTCACTGCCTGACTCCCCAAATATGGCAGGGCACTTTCCCATAATCCTGTCCCTGAGCACTATGCCTGGCAAACAGCAGTGGCAATAAATGATTGTCAAATAAATTTGCTTTCAGAAGCGCACAGTGTGCATAGCTCTGGGTTCCCTCTTAGACCTGGGTCAGGCACCCCCGTTGTGTCCCGGTGTTCACCAAGCCGTGCCAAAAGTACGAGTAATTCTCAGTGACCAGGTCGGTGGGTCACAGCTTCATTCACAGCCCAGAACCCTTATAAATATCTCCTTTTACTACTCAACCAACCATGTGTATTCTTTGCTGCAATGTAAGTAGCAGTAACACCCACACCCAGTAGTTCATCCACCAACGGGCACATAATGACTTCTAAAGGACAAAGGAAAAGAATGCAGATAAGCTAAGCTAAGCCATCTTCTATTATGTTACATTAAATTCAACTAATAACCGAGCTGAGGATGTTCACTCTGTTCTCACATACGCCTCCTGACAACCCTGTGAACTAGAGAGGCATCCTCGGTAGATAAGAGGCACCTCTTATCTACAGGTGAGGAAGCTAGAGCTCACGAAAGGTAAGGACCAGAGCTGTGATTTCAAAATAGGTCTGTTTCCCAATTTCGATGTCACTTCCATTATTCTATAATTGTGGCAGATTTATAAAAATAGAAAACATTAAGCATATCTACCCTAGAAATTAGTCATAATATTTGGGGAAAATATTAAAGGAAATACATAAAATGTCCAATACTAAGGGATTAGCTAAATAAATTATATTATTATTTAGTGTATATTACTCTGTACTGTCATATAAAATATATTATTATACATAATTTTATTACTCATTATTACATGTTATTATATATTACATTAATAAATCATCATATAAAGCAGCCATTTAAAGCATGCTGTAGAATATTTAATGATGTGGAGATATTCACAATATCACAAAAAACATTGGTTAAGTGAAGGAGAACATTAAAATCTAGGTACAAGTATGGCCCTAATTTATAATATACACAAATAAACATGTATAAAAAAAGAACTAGAGTACTACACACAAAAATGTTAACAATTGCGACGTATGAAAAGTAATAGATTTCAAAATTTGTTCTTTAGGCTTTTACCTAGTTTCCAAATTTTATACAATGAATGTTTATTACTTTGACAATCAGAAAGAAATGATCTGTAAAAAATGTTAAAGAACAAAATATGTAACTGACTCCTTGTGGAAAACACTGCAACTAAATGTGTCTGTATCTTTTCTCAAACAATCTCACAACCAGCCTCAATCCAGCCAGTTTTCTGGCCACACTCACATTCAAGTGCACATTTAGCAGCACTTAACCTCTACCTAGCTGTTGGTTTACTGTGGTGCCACAAACAATAGCAGCTTGAGAAAACTCAGAGCCTAGAATTTAATCAGCTTCCAAATTTGCTAGAGAAAATTGTGGGCCGATGTCCCCATCATTGGACCTTTCTTGCGGTACACCTCAAGCTGTCCTTTGGATTATAGCTACTAGATTGCTACTGAATTGGAGCTACTCTTAAAGTCAAGAGTTCACAACTTAGCCTTTGTATTTACTGAGGCATGCAGCACAGTGCCTTGAACATAGTAGGTGCTCAACATATAAGTTGACCAGACATCCTGTTTTAAAAAGGACAGAGAAAAACAGTTCTGTTTCATTTAAAATGGTATGTTTCATTTAAAATGGTATCAGCCTACAAATAACTCTTTAATTGAATACAAATGATCCCCCAATTAATAAACTGATATATCAATTAATACATCTACTGATTTTTGAGTGTCCATAAGCCCCAGGAACTGTGCTAGGTCCTGTCTTAACAACAACCAAAAATAAGGGTGAAATGTTCCTGCTTTCAAAAAACTTCTGACCTGATAAGAAGGCAAAGCACATGAGCCAAATAAGTGCTACATTGTGTCATATTGATATAATTGAAATAGAAATTCAGAGAAGAAAAAATCCAGAGCATAGGCTGGAATACAACACAACACTAAAACAGGATCTGCTCTCTAACCAGAGACCATGTCCTCAAGATCTTCCATGTCCCCCAGTCTTGTCCGCACTCCTGCCCCCCAGTATGACAGGTGTATCTCCAGTTCAATCCACTTAAGTCAGCCAATCTATTGATCCTATACACACAATTGTTCCTGCCCAAAGAAAACTATAATTATATACTAAGAAAAAAAAAAAGGAGAACACATCCTATATCCATACTTATCTAAGGCTACTGAATTTAGGGGTGGTTCTGGGAGGAAGGCTGATGGAATCCAGTTTATTCCAGAAGTTCAAATCAACTGTGATTTAGACCTGAGGCAGACCCCCTTCCTTTTTGTTTTAGAATTTTTCCTTAGCCTTTCTTTCCTTTCACTGATTCAGCTAACCAGCCATCAATTCCACAAATAGGAGATTTCAATCTAGAAGGAAAATAAACCATGTATATACATAATTAAAATAAAACAAAAAGGTGTTAATTGCCTTGCGAGAGGTACAGATGCTATGAGGTCACTTCTAGCCAGGAGAAGTCAGTAAGAACTCCATAAAACAAGAAAATATGGTCTGGCTTTATGAGATAGAGAGGAATGAAACAGGCAGAAATGATAGGGAAACAGCATTATCACAGAAGATAAAAAATGTTAGAGAGAAAAGAGGGAATTAGAATAGCTCAATTCAGAGTTGGAGTGAAAGATACAAATATTAACTTAGAATATATTGCAGAAGAAACTGGATTTAATTGCTGAGATAGTAGGGAGCCAATGACAGTTTCTAAGAAGGGGAAATGACAAGCTACTACCCAAATTTTAGCTGCACGTGCTATGTAAGAGGAATGCCTACCAAATGAATGTCTTATCTATCAGTTACTTTAATTCTGGTTATTCAAAATTGGTACATCTTCTAAGTATATCTACAAGGAATGCCTTTAAATTCATTTCCATCATCTATCTTCCCTTTAGAAAAGGAGTTTTATTGCTTGTGTGCTATGAAAATACTGGAATGTACCCAGTCTGTCTTGGCTGTGTCATGTCATCAACCTAAAAACAGATGCTAATTAACAAGGTTATTTCTAACTCACATTGTTAAAAGAGAGGAAAAACCGTGATGAAACACATGAGGAGTATCAAATTAACCAAGGATGGAACCAAATTCTAGTTCAAAATTCCCACCTCACAGATATTCAATTCACTAAATAGTCTCCTTTTTTTTTTTCTAAATCAGATAGTCATTATCCAAATTTCCTATCCCTGATGTGATAATATAGTGTGATGAGACATGCCCCAACAGAACCCAAATTGACTTTTGGAGCCTAGATGCTGGATGGTGTGTGTGCATGGGAAAGCAAATATCTCACTCTATTATCTGTTGTCTCTGAACCAACAGATTACATGGTTCACTGACTGGCTGAATATCTTTTAGACAGTTTGCTCATGTCTATTTACACATATTCCACAGAAATATATTAACAACTGAAGAGCAGCTGTAAAAATTATATGACAAGATGGCTACATGAGAGCAACAGTATCTCCATGTACATTTCTGTAAAAAGGACAAAAGTTGTACATGGTAAAGGAAATGGATAAAAATACACATATGCACATCTGTACGCAGCTGCCACTACACAGTGTGAATTCCACACGGCAATAGAGGCAGTCAGAGAAAGACGTCATAAAATCTCCCGGAAACTCCTTCCACCGCCCTGGGATATTACTAGAGTATATATTTTTACAGCACCGGGTTTCAGATGTATGCTCTAAGGTATTTTACTGGGCAATTGTATTTCTTAATAAGAAAACCACTATTCATATTCATTGGACAGCCAATAATAAAAGTGTCCTGCTTTACATGTTTACTCAACCAATAAAAAACTTATTCTCAAATCAGAACTGTTTTAATCTCCTCCCCGAGTCACACATATCTTCTAGCAAAAGATATAAGAAGAGTCTTATATCTACTACAGTAACACTGGGCACTTGGTATTTTGGCTTTAAAAATTAGTAGTAATGTTGCATAAAACTTCCTTTGGATAATTGCTACCTATCGCTCCATAAATTTCTTCACTGAGTTGATGCAGGGAAATGATGGTTGGGTGGCACTGGGGTTAGTGTTGCCCTAACAGTCAATGGAGAAAAGGCTCTACTGCATACTGCATCTCCTTTCGAAGACTGAAACACAGCACTCCCTTCTTCTAGAAGACTGTATTCCTCCTGACCCCCAGGATGCTCCAGATTCCCTTAGTTTTGTTCCTTGCTGGCTGTCCTTTATCAATCTCCCCTGCAAGGCGATCCTCACAGAAAGGCCACAAAAATGGAGTTCTCCGGGTCTTAGCAATCGGATCTTTGCTTAGGACACTGTCTCACTAGCTAATCACATCCAGTTCCATTGTTTCAGTGACATGCGATGACTCCTAAAACGTAGCCATATTCGCTTGGAGCTATGGACACATGTATGCATCCTCCCACTTGACAGCTCTGCTGGAATATCTCCTCCAATTCAACATACCTAAAATCTCCAAAGCCTGGATTCCGACCCTGACTTCCCTTCAGTTCTCTATCCCGGGGATAACACCATCCTCGTTCCAATTGGATAAGCCAGAAAACTCCTGGCAGATGTCTCCGACACCTCAATTCTCCTTGCCTCCCAAATCTAAGCTGCCCCCAACTATAGTCCTTTATTCTTTGGCATCCATCAGTCTGCTACCATGTCCACGCTCATCCCACAGTGAGCTTAGCTCACCGGATTTCTGCAGTAGCCCAACACATTCCCTACAGCGTAGTAAAAATAACATGTAAAATGCAAATCTCATTTGTTAATCTCCCATTTAAAACTTTTCAAAGGCTTCCTATGGCTCTTGGGATAAAGACTAAATTCCTTAGCAAGATGGTGCTTGATCTTGCCCCGTTCTCTCTCCAGCCTCGAGGTGCTCCTCTCGGGCCAGCCCCCTTCCCGTGCAGCCACACCTGCTCCCAGTCACTTACACCCGAGAAGCTCTCCTTGCCCAGCTGAGAAGGTGTGCACACACTGTCCTCTCCATCTAGAATATCAGCCCTGTTCTTTATTTCTACACATCCTTTAGATTTCAACTCAAGCATGGCTTCTACGCATAACGTTTCTCTGGCCATCTCTGTCCCCCACTCCACCTCACGCTAACCCAGGCTGAGTCAAGATTCTGTATGTATTTTGAGAGCTCCTTATGTGTTTGCTTCTTAGCACATATCAAAGACAGAAATTATATATTTAAGTGTATTAATATGATTATTGGATTAATTCCTAACCCCTCTTCATGTTTCTGTAATCTCCATCAGGTCAAAACCTGAATCCTCTCTCCTGACCAGTGCGTGCTCAGTGCCTGACACAGCACCTGGCTCTAAGCGAAGGGGTGGGAAATGCTTAGTGAATGCATTAATGAAGCGGTAGGACATGCATCTAGAGAGATAGCATGGGCTCGTTTACAAATAAAAATAGGCTCCTAACTGGCTTTCCGGTTTGCCCTCTCTTCCTACTCTTCCCTTTGCCTCTAGAATTGTCATCCTAAAGCCTAGGAATGTGGAAGACCTTTACATATTGTAAAGCACCCACATTAAAAACTCATGATTATGTTATTCAAAAATCTTTGACTTTCACACCAAGGTTCTCCAAGACCTGACCTCAGCCTATTCCTCCAGCTTCTTGTCACACAACGTACCACCATGAACACAGTGCCCCAGCCATTCTGTGTCATAGCAGTTCAGATAGAGCACTATACCATTGCAGACATGGCCAGCCTCCATGTTTGGTCCTGCTATTCCCTGAGTCATAATGCCTAATCTTCAACAAGGCACAGCTCAAAATTCACTTCCTCTACTAAGTTTTCTATTCTGGATTAATTATAACTATTACATAGATTGTTTTCCCTTTGCTATATTATAAACTCTCTATGGGATATTTTATTTATCTTTGTACTCCCATAGTGTCTAATACAGCTCTGGGCACATAAGTGACTCTCTTAACATGAGCTGAACTATAAAGTCTATCATTGAGATAAACTATGTTCTGGGATCATTGCAACTAAGAAAGGAAAAGGCAGCAAGAAAAATGGTGAAAGCCCAGGTCCCAAGAAGAGAAACCTGGAGACCCTTTCATATTACTTAAAGTTCCCACAGCTAACAGTTTATTTATTAAACTAGTCTCAATGTTAAATCAAGTCCAGGTCGTATGACACTCGCCTGTCCTGTTGATTTTCAGATTCTATAGTCAACATATCTCAAACTATTTCTAAAGTTCACATATTATCTTTTGTGCCTAGAAGTATGTTTTCAGAGAATGGTTTTGAGGATCCCAGGAAACTTCACCTAAGTTAAGACTGCAAGGGTTACTGCCCTGTCTTATTAAACAAACAAACAACAAAAGTCACAGGCTCGCCTCTATAATGTTAACACCGAGGAAAGTTTAGAACTTCAGCTCCCAGCTCATTCGTGTCTCCCAGTGAGTTATGATGCTGAGCATTCTTTGACATCTGAGTCAGACTTTCTTAAGCTCACTCAGACTCTTAAAAACCCAGATTGTAATCAGCCTCTGGGTTCTTTATTTAAATCCATGAACTGAGATGTCTGGTCTATTGTTTAAACATGCCATAAGTCAGTGTTGGGATAAAAGGAAATAGGATAACTCTTAACAAACCCAAAACATTTCACTATTCCATCAAGGCCTAGCTAAATTTAATCTGCATAATGAAGCAACAATTTTTTTCCTTCATTTTTTTTTCACTAGCGGTTCTCTCCTCATAAAGCCCATAAGTTGGATCGTTTAGAGTATAGTCAATAAACATCACCACTGTTTACAACTTAATCGCAAGTAACTTATTTGTCAAAGGGACACAAACAAATTGTTAATAGGAAGAAATAAATGATTCTATTTTAAACAAAAATACCTGATATGTCCAAACTCATAGCTATCCCAACTTCATGCCTATTTCATTTGGTACCCAGTACCGTGATCCAATGTTCACAGCTACTTTTCTTTTCGGACTGAATACTAGTGAAATTTTCCTGCCTGTAAACAGAAATCACAGGAAGAACACGTTCTGCATTTCAATTGAAAAGTAAAATGATTTCCAAGTTTTATTTCAATGCCTATAAATGTTACTATCTACTGCTTGTCTGGTTACTTACAGCTAAGTTTTAAAAGCAAACTTCCAGGACTAATTACCTTTGCTTTTTGCTGCTCTGCTACCAAAGCCGCAGTCACTGAGGATAATCTTCAGAAGCTTGGCTTTGTTGCTAGAGCAACCAACTCAACTTGAAGCATTTTTCAATATCTTCTTTTGAGTATTCTAAATAGCAATAAGATACAACTGATCTAGTCCATCATAAGAAGCATTGAGCTCCTTTTTACAATTCTGATCTAGTTATAAGAAAATTGGGAATCTAGTCTAGTAAGGATTTGAAATAACAAACACTCTTTGTATGGGAACTGCCTGGCATGTGCCACCTTCCGGCCTGGATTCATTTCCTCGGGGTGAATGGTCACAATCAAAAGGAAAAGGCTGACAAGAAAATTTCTGCTTCTTCCAGCTTGGACCCTCCAGCCACCTCAGAATTTAAATGCATCGCAGACCCATTTTACACTGCCCTATATTTCTGTGTACCTGGACAAATCAAGAGAGAAGCAGCTTTTGAATCTCTCATTGAATATTAAGAAACTAGAGCATCAGTATCCAAATGCCCTAGCTGACTAGAACTAGGAAGCTCCTTGCTATCGTTATCTCATCTTCAGTTTATTTTTATTTCATTGTTCTATATCATAGTAAAAGGCTGGCATACTTTACAAAAGTAGGATAGGTATTAATTCTAAATATTAACAAACACATTGCACATAAGACCAGGGCCCCTATATATACAATTTCAGTTAACGGTCACTTTGTATTTGATGCCTATCCACCTTCTGCAGAGCACAAACCGGTTCAACACGTTGTGCAAAAGAATAGCATCTGCATGTAGCTGTGGCCTCCACTGAGAACGAGTAAAAAAATCAGGTTTTGGGGTCAATCAATCAAAGTGCATCTATCAGGTACCTAAAAAATACTGCACAAGCATATGACACATTTCTGCCTTAAGTAGCCAACAACAATCTAATGATTTGGGGTTGGGTTACTTAATAAAATAGGGAGAAAATGATTATTGGGCTTTGAAGAAACCAGGGAATAGAGGATTGTATTAGTAGCAGTCCATTATAAAGACAAGGAAATAAGCTCAGAAGTTTAATCACTTGATGGCTACTGCTGAACACATTCTCCAAAATGACTGTCTTTACTAAAAGCACTTTTTGTGGCTAGGATAAATTATGGGCCACCTTTTGACCCCTAGAATATGAGATAAAGTGCTCTGCTATTATTAACAATACATTTCATTACTAGAAAACTATTTATTTGTTTTCACTTGAGTTAGCTTTCATTTACTCAAAGCCCAGTAGGTGAGTTGAATATTTTCTCCCAAGAGGCTCTTAAATGTTTTGATGATTCTTCCTTCAAGGACGTTCTGTTTTCTTGAGATGTTGAGAGTAGATGGGATTTGGGCGTTCCTCAGCAATTTACATAATGATCATGAATGTAGATTAAAGACAACACGCACTTACTTTTTGTGGTAATTTTTAAATGCGCAGCTCTCAGAGCATTCTCGCTATGGGGCTTTAGTCTCCCTGAGTGTAAAGTGTGCCCTTGGCCACTTGCCCTCCTCCTCACTTCTGCCGTGTTTGCTCAGATGTTCCCTCTCCTCAAAGACCTTTTTACTTTCCTCCAAAATAAAGTGAAAAATCCGTACTTCATTCCCAGCTCAGCTTAATAAAAAATATTGTAAAAATTCCACCTTTTTATGAAATCTATTCCTAAGAAACCAGCCACAATGATCTCTTCGCTTTGGGTCCTTCAGCACGCAGTACAATTTGTTCTGCCTTGTCAGGATATGGCATGCTTGCCTCCCTAACCAAATGCCATGCTTCTAAAGAAAAGGGATCTTTTTTATTTCATTTATATCTGAGTTGCCTATGATATGTTTGTGAATACATTAGGTACACTAGGACTGTTTACTTGAGAAGATAAAAATAAATTGAAAGTCTTTGTGTGACATCTGTACTTAAATTGCTTTTATATTTGTGGTTTGTTAAAAGATATATTCAGATAAAATTTTTATGAAATTAAATAGGTGAATTTGGTCATTCAATAAATATTTATCAAACATCTACTATGGATCCAATGTCATGCTTGGTGCTACAAACAATATAAGATTAAAAATAATACAAGGCTTCTATCCTCAGGTGTTTGTAATCTAGTAGTGCCTAATGGCAGATTTTGCTACTATCAGAAGTGACCAGGTACAGTTAGTGGAATGATTAAACATCTCAGCCACCTCAGAAACGCATAATTTTAAAATCGAACAGTTCAAAATCAAGAACCATATGACTTCACTCATGTGTGGGATATAAACTGAAAGCAACAAAGAAACAAAAACTCATGGACGCAGACAATAGTTGAGTAGCTACCAGAGGGTAAGGGGGAAGATGGGTACGGGAGGAGGGAAGGGGACTCAAACATATGGTGATGGAAGGAGAATGGACTCTGGGTGGTGAGTACACAATGCAACACATAGACAATGTATTATAGAATTGTATACCTGGAATCTACATAATTTTACTAACCAATGTCAACCCAATAAATTTAATAATAAAAAAACAGAACCATTCAGGAAGCTGGATACATAATTACTCAACTATAAAATTAAGTTTTAAATATTATGAAAAAAAGCCAAGTAATTAAGTAGTAAGCACTTCCTAGAGTAAAACTGACAAAAACAAAATCAGACAAACATCTATGAAATTACATTCATTGATGTTTTTCTTTCATATCAAATCAATACCAGTCCTATTGCTTACACCAAAACAAACAAAAACAAATAGAACCCTCTGTAATCTAGTTTCTCACTTTCATTCTCACTGATATATTCTTAATTTAGACCCTTAGCATTCCTTACCTGAGTTTATAGTTTCTTAATTGGTCTCCCCAACTCCAATCTCAGCATTGCTATAAGAGTTGCTAAAATGCCAGATATAATCATGTTATTCTCTTCCTTTAAAGTCTTCAGGATCCTGTATTACCTAGTCCATAGCACAGCCTACAAGACCGTCCACAGTCTGACCCCAGGGGTTATCTTTTTTTTTTCACTCTAATCCCTACATTCCCCCGCTAGTCCCAACATAGGAAACTTGCTGGTGTGCTTACTTTTTGATTCATTCTGTCAAAAAACACATATTAAACAACTGTACAAAACATTTTACTAAGCCCTGGGAAAATAGATGAGCTCATAGTCTAGTGGTAGGAACAGAAAGTTGTCAAATGGGCAAGCTGCTGCTAGTTGACTTGCTCAATTCCTTAGGCTCATATGGTAAGGGGATGACAAATCCCATATGGATTTAGACATTTTATTACCTAGACAGCCAGCCAAAGCAAGAACAGCATGGAAGGCAGGGGACAACAGGTGCTGGCCAGGAGGTGGTGAAAAGAGAACCCTCTACACTGTTGGTAGGAACGTAAGTTAGCTCAACCACTATGAAAAACAAAACAGAGTTTCCTCAAAAAAAATTACAAATACATGTGCCATGCAATCAAACAATTTCACTTCTGGGAATATGACCAAAGAAAATGAAAACGGGAATTTGATGAGATATATGCACCCCCATGTTTACCGTAACACTGTTCACAATAGCCAAGATATAGGAATATCCCAAAGGCCAATCAGCAGAAGAATCGATAAAAAAGATGTGGTATACTAGGGCTGTCCGGGACAAACCCAACCATAAATTCCTCTATTTTTCATATTACGTGGCTAGATACTTTCCAGACAGCTATGGTATATACACAATGGAATATTAGCCACAGAAAGGAGGTTATCCTGCCACTTGGGAAAACGTGAAGAGACCTTAAACTCATTATGCTAAGCAAGACAAGCCAGGCAGAAAAAGACAAGTACTGTATGATGCCATAAGACAGTAAAAAGGTGGCTACCAGTGGATGGGTGGTAGGGAGGTAAGACGATGGAGTTTAAGGGTACAAACTTGTAATGAGTACTAAAACCGCCAGGGTTTTAATGTACAGTTTATTGAACATAAACAATAACACTGTACTATAAGTATGTGATGCAATAAATATCATTATAATGGCAACCACATTACAATATATAAATGTATCAAAGTAGCACGATGCACACTTTAAGTTCACACAATGTTACGTATCAAATTTATCAAATAAGAAAATATTCTTACGAATTATAAGTCCTGCTATAGTAGGTGCCCTTGATACGATATGATGAAGATGATACTTCACCACTGTGGTCTTCCTTGCAAAAAACCCATAACCCCAGTTCAATCACAAGAGAAACATCAGATAAATTCAAATTTGAAAGACATTCTACAAAACCTCTAGCTCAGTGGTTCTCAACCCTCCTCATGCCACGACCCTTTAATATGGTTCCTCATGTTGTGGTGACCCCCATAAAATTATTTTTGTTGCTACTTCATAACTGTAATGTTGCTACTGTTATGAATCGTAATGTAAATATCTGATGTGTGTTTTCCGATGGTCTTAGGCGACCCCTGTGAAAGGGGTCGTGACCCACAGGTTGAGAACCGCTGATCTAACTAGTAATATTCAAAACTGTCAAGGTCATCAAAAACTCGGGAAGTCTCAAGAAATTATCACAGCTAAGAGACACCTGAGGGTGATTAAGTGTAACATAGTAGCCTGGATAGGATCCTGGATGATAAAAAGGACATCAGGTAAAAACTAAGAAAAGATGAGTAAAGTATAGACATTAGTTCATAATCATGTAATTGTGACAAACGTATCATACTGGTAGAAGATGTTAACTACCAAGGAAAATTGGTGTGGGGTATATGGGAGATCTCTGTACTATCATCACAAATTCATTTTCTGTAAATTTACACTATTCTAAAATTAAGTTTATTAAAAAATTAATTAATTAAAAAGCAGCACGGTGTCAGCTCCCTGCATGCTTTTCCTCACAGGGTAACATGAAGCTGGAGAGGCCAGACAGCAGACGGCATAGACAAACAATTTGACAGACTTGCACAGAAGCCTGCAGCTGTACTTGAAGTGGCAGGGACAGAAAATGAGGTGAAAGGTCCTGTGCTCCACTGAAATTTAGGAGATGAAGGAGAAACTGCCTTGTGGCAGTCTCCCATGAGATTAAAGAAACTGCCCTCAGGTAACCACTAAACTATTGACTGTGTCCATGAGTTTTTGTTTCTTCTTTCAGTTTTATATTCCACTTACAGATGAAGACATATGGTTCTTGGTTTTTTCTGTCTGGCTTATTTCACTTAGCACGATGATCTCCAGGTCCATCCATTTTGTTGCAAATGGCAGTATTTCATCTTTTCTTACAGCTGAGTAATATTCCATTGTGTATATGTACCACAGCTTCTTTATTCAGTCATCTGTCGCAGGGCACTTTGGTTGTTTCTATGACTTGGCCACCGTGAACAGTGCTGCAATGAACATTGGGGCACATAAGTCTTTGCAGACTAAGGTTTTCAATTTTGGGGGTACACACCCAGAAGGGGGCTTGCCGGTTCATATGGTAACTCCATTCCCAGTTTTCTAAGGACCCTCCACACTGCCCTCCATAGCAGTTTGCCAATTTGTGAGAGTCCCTTTCTCTCCACACCCTCTCCAGCACTTGTTATCCCTCGTCTTGTTGATAACAGTCATTCTAACAGGTGTGAGGTGGCATCTCGTTGTGGTTTGGACTTTGTGTTTCTGTAATAGCTAATGAGGTTGAGCATTTTTTCATATGTCTGTTGGCCATTTGTATTTCTTCGTGGGTAAGGGGGCTGGGGGCGGGAGAGGAGGAAGGGGGAGTCAAGATCATAATGATGGAAAAAACTGACACTGGATGGTGAACACATAATGCAACACATAGACAATGCACTGTTGAATTGTACAACTGAAACTTATGTAATTTTTGCTAACCAGTGTCAGCCCAATAAGTTTAACAATAAAAAACATTTTAATTAAAAAAAAAAAAAAAGAAAATGCCTTGTGGTGGCTCCTCAACAAACTCATCATAGAATAATTTCAGGAAGACTCTCAGGGGCACTTCACCAAGACTCAGCCCAGGTCTTGGTCAAGCCTTGCCTACTTGGCTTAAGTGAAACTGTGCAAGGTCACCAGGTGCCATGACTGAGCCATCCCCCTATACAAGTAAAGAGAAATGTGTACAGAGAAAAAGAAATGCTCAGAATTCTGTATGGGCTCATGCATTGGAGGGGGCCCTGGCATAGTGATGTGCCTTTTCACAGACTTGTTCTGCCTAAATGTTTCTCCCCCATAAAGGTTTGTCCACTCAAGCCTCAAATAAAACTTTCCTACTATATCCTTTAGATACACTCGCTCACCCATTCCAGGCTGAAGAAATTGCTCTTTCCTCTGTAGTCCTTAGTGCACCACTATATTTATCATTTGCATAAACCATTCATTGATTCATATATAGGCCAGGCACTGTCTGAGGCACTATAGATACTGCAGTGAACAAAGCAGGGAAAGAACCTTGCCCTAGGGGCTTACATTTGGTCTATGCTATTCTGTGCCATCTATTCATAGTCCCCATCAAACTCTAAATCTCGTGAACCCATCTTGTAGCCAGAATCAGGAGCATCATTATCTTTCTTACTTTAAGTTATATTAATCTGTAATTCAATTTTTCACTTACACAACAAATTAACAAAATTTCACAGAACTTGTTTTTTCCATAGAGCTCATAAGAGAAAAATATTACAGGGGTGAAAATTGTCTTGTAATTCTCATAATAATGGCATTCAAGTTTAGGATACAAAGCCTTCTTCAATTAAATTTAGGATTTAAATTCAAAACTAGCACTGGAAATATTTTCTTCCCCAATCTGTAATACTCTCTATCAGGCATAACCAAGTTCTTTCCATTTGCCTTTCCCCCTTTTACTATAGTGCCTTTGAATTCTTCAATTTGAGTTTTGGTTTAGAGAGCAGCCTTCTTCCTAAGCTGACTTTTTGTTCAAAAGCCTTTTTCTCTCTGATTAGCAAGAACAACTTAACCACCTGATAATGACAAGAACTAACCACACTAAAATAAGCGAAGTATCAGTTCTTTAAAGATTAGAATCTTCTTGTGAACGGATGTTTCTAACTATGCAAAAGCAAATTTTCACTAGAGCTGCAGGGAATCATTACAGACATGACAGAATTGAAAAAAGATTGTAGGAGAACAACTTTTGCTAACAAATTAGACAGTCTAGATGAAATAGACAAATTCCTAGAAAATGCAACTTATCAAAACTGTTTCAAGAAAAAATCAATGGCTGAGAGAGTAAACTCAAGTGTTTTCACCACTTGGGGAAAAAAAGGTAACTATGTGAGATGATGGATATGTTAATTAACTTGATTGTATTACAGTAATCATTTCACAATGTATACAAGTAGATCAAACTGTCATATCATATACCTTGAACTTACACAATTTTTGTTTGTCAATTATACCTCAGTAAAGCTGGGGGAGAGTTAAGAAACAGACTATCTGAATCAACATGTATCAATTAAAGAACATGAATAAGGAATTTGAAAATCTTCCCCCTACACACACACAAAATATTCCAGATTAGTTTCTGAAAATATTTAAGGAAGAAATAATATCAATCCTTTCAGAAAATAGAGGAGAAACTGCTCAAACTCATTTTACGAGGTCAGTATTATCCTGATATCAAAGCCAGACAAAGACATCACAAGAAAAGTAAACTACAGACCAATAAGTTTCATGACTATAGATGCAAAATTTCTTCAAAACATACCAAATACAACAACACATGAAATAGGTTATATACCATGACCAACTAGGATTTATCCAAGAAAAGACTGGTTTAAGATCCATATATCAATTAATGTAATATACAATATTAATAAAGAACAAAAATGATTATTTAAATTGATATATAACAAGCACTCAAAAATTTAACACCTATTCATGATTAAACAGCAAAAATAAATAAATAAATAAATCTCTCCACAAACTAGAATAGAAGGATACTACCACAACCTTATAAATGAAATTTATTAAAAAAAAAAAAACAAAAACAAAAACCAATGATTAAATAACACCTAATGGTCAGAGACTGAACACTGTCCCTCCAAGATCAGGAACAAGACAAAGATGTTTACCTTCATCACTTGTATTTAACATTGTACTAGAGGTACTAGCCAGTGCAATCAGGCAAGAAAAAAAAAAAATTAAAGGCCTCAGATTAGAATGGAAGAAGTAAAACTGTCATTTTTTTGTGGATGACATGATTATATATATATAATCAAAATATGTATAAATATATATATGTATAGACACACACACACACACACACACACACACACCCTAAGGAACTTTATAAAAATCTTTACTGGAAATAATAAGCAAGCTTTACAAAGTCATAGGATACAAGGACAATATAATATACAAAAAACAACTGTATTTCATATAATAGAAATGAATAACTTTTAAATAAACTTAAAACAATTCCATTTATAACAGTACCAAAAAAATAAAATATACATGAACATATTTTTAAAAAGAAGCGGAATTTCTGAAAATTATAAAACAATGCTAAAATTATTTTTAAAATCTAAATAAATTAAGTGATATATCATTTTCATACATTGTAAGAATCAGTATCATTAAGATGGCAATTTTCCAAAATCAATCTTTAAATTCAATGTATTCCCAATCAAAATCCCGGCAGGGTTTTTTGTTTTAGAAATTGAAAAGCTTAATTTAGATAGAAATACAAAGAATGAAAACCACATCAAATAACTGAAAAAGCAGAACAAAGTTAAGGGACATATACTACCTAATTTCAAACTTACTATAAAGTTATGGTAATCACGGCAGTATGGTATTGGCACAAGGATAGACATGTAGATCAGTAGAACAGAACAAAGTCCAGAAATAGACTTTCACATCTATGGTCAACTAAATTCTGTAAAGGTGGCAAGGCAATTCAGTGGGGAAAGGATAGTCTTTTTCAAGAAATAGTGCTGGAGCAATCAGATATCCATATGCTGTAAAAGAACTGGTATCTTTTGAAGAAGGAGGAGGAGGATGAAGAGAGAGAGAACTTAGACCTTTACCTCCCATCATACACAAAAATTAATTTAAAATGGATTACAGACCTAAACATGAGTTAAAACTAAAACTTCTTAAAGAAAATATAGGAACAAATCTTTGCAACCTTGAGCTAGGCAAAGCTTTCATAAATAATAACATCAAAAGTAAAATCCATTCAAGAAAATAATAGGTAAGTTAGATGGTATCAAAATTAAAACTTCTGCTCTCCAAAAAACACTAATATTGAAATTAAAACATCAAGCCACACATAGGCAGATATTTGCAAATACTATACAGATAAAGGACTTTCATCCAGAAAATATAAAGAACTCTAACAAATCAATAATAAAAAGACAAAAAAATTTTTTAATTGGCAAAAGATTTAAATAGCTATTTCACTATAAAAGATATATGGATGTCTAATAAGCACATGAAAATATGCTGAATATCATTAACCATTAGACAAATACAAATTAAAACCACAATGAGATACCACTACACATCCATTAGAATGGCTGCAGTCAAATAGCATAATGATGCTAAATATTAGCAAGGATGAGAAGAAACACACATGGCCACTGGGTATGTAAAATGCCACAGCCACTTTGGAAAACGGATTGGAAGTTGGTTTTTGTATTTTTATTTTTTAAGTTAAAGAGAAACTTACCATGTGACCCAGCAATCCCATTCCTAAGCATCTACCAAAGAGAATTCAAAATGCAAGTGCACACAAATCCTTCTACATGAATGTACAAAGCAACATTATTCATAATAGGCAAACATTAGAAACAACCCAAATGTCCATCAATTGGTAAATGGATAAACAAAAGTGGTATATCCACAGATCGGAATACTACTCAGTAATGAAAAGGAATGAACTACTGCTGTTAAATGCACTAACACAGACATACCTGAAAAACATTATGCCGAGTGACAAAAGACAGACACAAAAGACTATACGTTGTATCATTCCAAAATATCTAGTAATGGCAAGACAATATAAAAAGCAGATCAGTGGTTACCTACAGCTGGGTGTGGCAGTGGAAATTGACCCCAAACCGGGATTTGGCCAATTTTGGGGGGTGATGGAATTGTTCTAAAAACTGGATTCTAATAATAGCTGTATAACCATATATATTAAATCATCAAATTATAACACCTACAATGATCAAATTTTATGGCTTATACTTACACTGCAATAAATCTGGAAAGATAAAAGTTTATGCCCAGGTTAGGAAAAGAATCCTGGAGAAATAATTATTTCTCAGTACATAAATATTTCTAATAGTCACAATTGTCTGAGAATGAAATGAGCTTCTTTGGAAGGAAGTGTGTTTCCCATCACCAGCGTTGTGCCCTCATGGGCTAGCCAACCACACGGCAAAAATATAATCAAAATAGTGATTTAGGCATAGAACAGGTTTGGACTAAAACACCTTTAAGGTCTTTTGCAAATTATATATGCTACAATATTTGAGTGTAATATTTGTGACCCAAATCTCTCATTTAGTGCTCATTATTTAGTGAAACTCTTTAAACTCCGATTATCTAAAGAATGCCATGGTTAGGCAGCTGTTCTACCAATTTGCTGGTTTCTACGCATGCCTAGGGAACAGTCCCTTCACAGTTGAGGCAGGATCAGAAGCGGATTCAACAATTGGGGTGCAACAGTCAGGTGTGACTCAGCCCACCATTTTTTATTTTAACTATAGGTTCTTACTGTGCTTTCCTTTCATCATTTTTTAAAATGTATGTTTGTGAGTGTATACATGGATGTGTATAAATAATTATTATGGACATTTAGGACATCACGCAGAACAGAAATTTTTGAAGCAGATGTTCACTTTGTAATATCAAAGGCATGAAAGAACAACACAGGGGAAAAACATAATTTATGCAATCTTTTTATTAAACTTTTGGTGTTTAGGAAAGTTTTGCTTTGATATGGTTATTTCACCATGGATTGTTTTTTGGGGGGAGGGGGGATTGTATTATTTGACTTTGTATGCCTTTTCTTTGTAATTCTATTTGAGTTAATAGAGCACCTAAGAGGGAAAGGTGACAAGGATAGATGGAAACAGTAACAAAAGTAAGAACAAAGACAAAAGTGGACAAGGCCAGAGACGGGGAAGAGGATTTAACCACAGCAAGGCAGCTGCCAGGGCTACGGAGATGGGACCTTAGGTGTGGCACACCTCAGCCCTCACCTGTGAAAATCAGCACAGACTCACTCCCAGAAAATGATGTTACTGGGCATAACATTAGCTGGGCAAAGGTGAAGAGCTCACATTAAGATTGAGATAATGCAGCCGGCTGGAATTTTTCATTATTCATGGTTACGATGGGAAAGACGATGGTGAAAACTTGTCATTTATTGGGTGCTGATTCTGAAGCAGTGATTCTTCAAAGCTCTTTATCAATATCACACTACGTAACTCTCACAACAACATAAATGGTAGGTCTTAAGTTGCTCACAGAGGTAAAATAACTTTCCAAGGGTCATGCAACAATCAAGTGAAAGAAATAGAATCCAAGTCCAGTTCTATGTGACTCTCAAGCTATTGCTTTTACCCAGTCCATATACTGTGCCACTCTACAAATATTTGCAGAGTACATATAGTCTATACACCAGAGGACTTTTTTACCATTGTAGTCATGACCGCTGCCCTTATTACAGAGAACTTAAAATAGGCACACTATCTGCTCTTTGGGACAATCCTCAGGACTCCCCACATTTAGTGTCTAGCTTCCTTTCCTACTCCATGACCACCAGAGGAACCTTCACCTCAGCATGAAATCCCTCTTTTCCCTAAGAAGACAAGAGGTGTCCAAGAAGTCCAACCAATCCCAGCACTTGAGGAAAATTTATCACAGAAATACGATCAAAGGAGCCAAGGAGTGGCTGAACTCAGGTGTCCTTAACTACTTAAACAATATTAGGCAGGGCAAATGGGGGTTGAGTTGGTAGATCTAATAAAATTTCCGAGAGAGGAAAATGTGGGCACATGAAAGCTCACAGCGTTAAAACTCACAACCTTGTCTACATAAGTAGGATAGGCAACAACTCCAACAGGCTCTGATTAACAGCAGATGGTACTGCAATAGTCTCATGTGCATTCTGATTGAAAATTCAGCTGCATAACCTTCCATGAACTGTTTATCTTATGTACTTATTTAACTAACATTCAAACTGACAAGACTCCTATTTCTGGGCCTTCTTTTTATACTTTCATGTACGAAGGATCAGATGAAGCTCAGATACCACAAACTTTGCATGTTTTTGATTTTGCACATAAACTGAAGGTTAGAATTCTAGTCTGTGTCCTCAGTCACTCAATTCTTTTAGATCTTTGAACATGACTTCAAACCCTGCCAAAACACAACCCAAATACAGACTTGCTTCTGTGTCTGTACAAATACGTAAAAGAAATGGGTATGTCAACTTGCAATGGATACCAGCCTAATTGAAGCTTTAACTGCTGTCAGGGAACAAAGGCAGCGGGTGCTAACTACATCTGCTTTGTTCAAGGGTAAGGAGACATTCAGAGAGAGTAGGAATGAATACTTGCAGGGAGAACAACGGAAATAAACCCAAAACTTCACTGGCTGTAGCAATCCTCACCAACTTCTCTCTATTCTTCTACTGCACTTACGACTACATTAACTATTTAATTATGCACATTGTATACAAAGTATGTCTCTTTTTCATTCACACCAGTCTTACAAATAAAATAATATATAGTTACCTAATATTTCAGTACTTTCATGCGTGCTATCTCATCTTATCTTCATTATGGCCCACGGGGGTAGATATACTATGTAGACACGTAGAACTATCTTGAGATCATAGATGAGGAAATCAAGGGTGCAGATATCACTTACACAGAGTATTCGCTAAGTGGTGAGCTGGGAATCAAGACCAATGTCCAGGCTCCAAATCTGTGGCTCCTTCCCTAAGATACCACCTTAATTCAAGAGTAGTGAGACTTCTGGATCTCTTCATAACACAGAGCTGGAGACACAGATGTTCCATTAAACAGTTGCTCACATGACTCACCTCTGCTCTTCCAGAGGTAAAGCAATCAGTGGCCAAGAAAGTGCACACTTTCAATTATGTCACAAGTGACCACTAGGAAAATTGGTAACAATGTGTGGTGAGGGTTGTTAACTGGACTGACTGTGGTGATCGTTTTGCAATATATAATTATTATATTGTACATCTGAAACTAATATAATGTTGTATGTCAATTATATATCAATAAAAAAAGGAGTCCATTAGATCTCAGGAGTAGGGGGAGCTGGGAGAAAACGTAAACTTTCCACTTTCAGGCATTACAGTGACATCCAGAATTCTTTAATTCTTCAGCGAATGTATGTTCTCAGCTGTTCACATGTCAGGGTCAAACCAGATCCTCCCCTGCTGCCTGCTCACATAGGCTGATGGACCACTAAATGCTAGTAATCCACTAAGGGTGGGGAATCCAAAGTCCAGCACAGGAATAATGGTTTTCACGTAATTGCTACAGTTAGCTCCTATTCTTCTCATTTTTCCACAGCCCTCCTTAGGCCCAGCTATTTTGTCTCTACATTCCACTCTCTCTCTCTCTCCTGAATGTTTTTTCTCCTGCTGGGTCACTCTGGAAATATTGTAATAGGTGTTATAACAGCTTTTTTCTGTGGTATTTCACCAAAACAACAAGACATATCGTCACTGAGAACAAGACACAATAAACCTGACTGTAAGAGTGTTGGCTGACCACTGGTCTGACTCATCCACACTTATTCCATCAAAAGGTCAGAACTATTGAATTTAACACAAACAAGGTCAAAAGTAGTGGGGTATGTCTAAGGACAATTCTGTTAGGATCTTAGAATTCACATTACAAGGCCAACATCACAACATCTGACGTGGTAGCTTCAGATGCTACGTACCTCTTTTTGAGAAAACAGAATCTGAAGCTACCACTTTTGCCATCCAGTTAAGTCTCCTGATTGCCTACGCAATGGCTTTCAAGGTGGTTGGTCCCACAAATTTCATGTCTCCTTTCCTCAGCTGTAACCTTCAAGGAAATCCTCTCTGTTCTGGGTCCTGCTTGATCAAAGAATTGTTCTGAGCTACTTAATCTGAAAAACGCTAAGGCATTTTTATGGACAGGGTGTTCACAGATTAATTTATTTGCATCCCAGGTAACAAAGGTGCATTTTAACAAAAGCTTTCTAAAATGTATGCCTTAACTCCAAGCCATGTATTCAATAGTGGGAATTTCAAACAACAGGGCAGGGGATCCCCCTATCAATCACAATCAAAAGCTCCAAATTGTTCAAAGGCTAATAAGTTCACCAAAAGAAGTCACTTTGGGTCAGATGGGTCACTACCCAAACCGGATAAGTAACAATTGTAGAGCATGTTGTTTTGATCCTGCTGACTTTCACTTTCTTTTAATAATATCGTTTTAATAATTCCTCTGGGCCAGTGCCCATTGCCTGTAGTCCAAGAGCAATAGTCCCATGGTGACAATGAGTCGTTTTTGCTATGGATATTTTTCTGTTAACATCAAAGTAGACAAATTGAATGTAAATCATTGAGTATTTATTGGGCACCTTCTTTGTGCTGGTCCTGTGTGTCATGCTAGGGGTACAGAAGAGGAGGGTCAGCTTCTGTCCACAGCGATGAGTGTTTTGAACTAATCATTCATCCACTTCACCTTCTAAACCTGTCTTTTTAAAGTTAGCATATTGTTTGGGTTCTTTACTAAAAATTAAAGAACCATACATCACCGCCTCAATTTACATTAGGCTTCCTTATTCCAATCCAAGTAATAAATTCAGCCACATTTTGTGTGAGAAATTTAATCTCAAGGGATCACATGTGGCAAAGGCATGGCTGATGACATCCATGGGTTTATAACATCTCGGCCCTGAGCAGTTCTCAAAAACCACATTTCCTCACTACCCAAACTCTAAGTAGCAATTGCTTGTCAACCATTACAGGGTGCTGTTTTCATTACCTTTTAATAATATCCAAAATTCCTGTGTGCATTTCCCATTGCCTGTAGTCTAAGAGCAATAGTCCCACAGTAAAACTGAAGACACTCTGTATTCTTAGTTACCTGCAACAGTAATGGGTCTATGAAGATTCTTAAGTGTTTTAGTGCCCTCTCGGTGCCCTAAGCCCTCTTTTTGCAGCATTATTTCTTTTCCCTTTTCTTTTATATAGTCCTTAACATTGCCATTCTTTCTCAACCAATCCTCATCCTGCCTCCCTATGTGGACCTCAGGGCTGCTTTTCACTTACCCTGCAGTGAGTCTCTCAAGCCAGGTCTGAGATTGTGGAGAATCTCCTGGGAGCTCCTCCATAGCTTGACACTGTTCTCAGAATAACCAGGGAAACGAGAAGCAATTGTGCTAGACAGTTGAACCTTGAACACCATGAGTTTGAACTGTGTGGTTTCACTTACACATGGGTATTTGTCAATAAACACAGTCAGCCTTTCCCATCCTTGTGTTTCATTTCCACAGTTTCAAGGGATAGGAAAACAGTATTTTTCTATTCCCAACCGCAGATTCCCAACTGTTGATTCCCAACCTCAGATGGAAAATATTGTTTTCGATCTGCAGTTGGCTGAACCCACGGTTGGTTGCCAAGGGCTGTAGTTAAGTTTTGTGGGAGTCACAAGTTATAGGTGAATTTTCTATTGCAAGGGGGTCAGGGTCCCTACTGCCCCCACAGCTGCTCAGAGATCAACTGTATTTATTTCCCTCTCCTCAAAATAATGTCCATTGTTTCAGACTTCAGTGCCCATTATTTAGCATTGATATTAATATCTATTACTGGCAACTTAGAAATTTTTTAGAAAACAAAATTTGATAAAATACAACAGAGATAAAAGCAGAAATACAAAGAGAGACATGTTCATATTACAGAAGTAACAGAGGCTGAGATGGAGCCAATTTTACCATAGCAGAACAGTGGCATTCAAAAAAAGTATTTAATGAGTTCTACAGGAATATCCACTGACTGGCATGAGTTGTTTATATTAGTCATTTCCAGGCTATCATCTTGCTTTAGGTTGGTCGTATATAGTAAGCCAAGGGAGTAAATAAATAAGGAATAATAAACCATCTCAAAAAACCATTCCAAAATAATTCGAGAAGATACTGTGAACTAGCATACCACCAGACCTCATATAACCCAGCAACTTCCCACTTCTATTCATAAAAGAGATTTTGAAAAGAATAGCATAGTGTGGTCAATTGCTCATTTGCTTAGGCTAATGCCAGAGCACGTTGCCAGCAAAAAGGAACCAGACAAAACACCAAACTTTTCAAAGCTATAGCAATGTCATTAGTTTAACATTCTCAGAAATGTTCAAGAAGAAATGGTTAAATGACTTATTTTATTATCAAAAAACGAAGTTTCTGAGTGCACGGAGCACTGAGCTTATTATGTTAATCACATGCAAATTGCACAGCCCCAGTGATTTCTAAGAGCTTCGAATCACCAGTCAACACATTGTAGAGAGGGCTCCAAGATGGAGACATCAGCTCACTACACAAATATCTACTTAGGTAAAGTAGACCTATGCTCAGAGTATTTTAGAGATGGAGAAAATGTGGATTATTGCAATTGAAATCGGAGACAATAACCTTTGAGAAATGGAAAACAAAACAAGAAAAAAGGAGGGGGCAGCAAAACTAGATCCCTCTTGTGCTTTTTATGAGGAGTGGACAGTGAAAGGAGAGAGGGATGTGAGCACTTCCCTGAGACAAAGATTATACTGAGGAAGTGGGATTTCAAAAGATGTAAAAATGGTGTGGGCAAGGCATTTGGTGAAGCTGTGAAGAGAAAGATGTGCCAGGTGTGTTCATTCCAAATTCATGTACTTATTCAAAGCTGCTGGATATATTGAAAGATACAGAGGTGAACCAGAATAATGATTTGAGTGTACACAAATGGAAATAAAGTCTCCAGTATCCCTGTCTACACACTATTAAATCACCCCTCTAACCTATATTCATTCATTGAACAAATATTGAGTTCCCACTCCATGCAGAGCATATACTGAATATTATGGAAGATAAAAAATGAATAAGATGAGAACCTGCTCTCAGGGAGCTTACTAGGAACAGCATTAATGATAATATTAATTATAGTAAATACCCTAGAGATAGAACTAATGCCTTAAGGAGATAAAACCAGGCTTTATGAGAGTTCCAAGGGTTCTCATACTTAGCCAACTTAAATCCCATCTTCTCTGGGAATTATGGCTATCTCCTTTGAATTTATTAGGCACTTTGTTCATTTAGCACTTACCTTTTACTGCCTTGAATTAGTAGGTAGGGGAGTTCATGTGTATATGTCTTATCTCCCCAAGCAGACTACAAGGTATCGTATTCATGACTACATCATACTTCTCAGTAATTCCTCACCATTACCAAAATACTCAGCACAGTGCAGCATACATAATAAGTTCTCAACTAACTCTTATTAGAAGAAATAGAGTTTCTTAAGTTTATATAGTAGTCCTTGGTGCAAACAAAAAAATTTTTTTTGCCTGCTTCCTGCTAAATTTTGACTTCCTTAAGGGCAGGAACTGTGTTTTATTGGTCTTTCTTGGTCTCCATAGACCCAGACAGTGTGGTACACAGTTGGCATTCAAAAAATGTGTGCAGAATGAATCAATGTTCAATGGGAAACTACCCAAAAATATCATAATGACACCTTTCATAGGTATAGGGATTCACAGTTTACAAGTTGCTCTAAAATACAGAATCTACTTTATTCCTCTCAATAGAATTGTGCTGCTGCCACTTAGATGACCTCTGCACAGATGATGGAACAATGCTCACAGAAGTTCCTACACCAAGCAGCTATGGGACAGAGCTGGAATTCGCTGGTGTGTCAGGTCCTTCCGCTCTGCAGGACATCACCGCGTCTCATCGTGGAGTGACATGGTTTGGTCTTTCGCTCCAAGTCATACTTTGGTGTCAAAATACAATAACTATCAGGTGACATTTAAAGTCCCTTTCTTGTTCAATGTCATCCATAGCAACATGGTGACCTCAGACCTCCAATCCAAACCACATGGCTACATCAAGTGGCTGATCTGGGTTTGGACTGCAGGCTAGCATGGCATGAGCTACCTCGGCGAAACAAATCAGATCTATTCACTTGATTCATATAAGAAAAGAAAAGCTTAGCCAAGTCTGATAGGTTAAATGCCGAGTTTTTGTGTGACCTGGGCAGTTACACAGGTAGGCAGGCAGTCTAGGTCCGGTATGGAAACCATGTCAAAATTGGCCTCAGGGGAACTTTAGAAAGGTCGACAAGTTGTCTGACACAAACTTTTTCGATATCCATACTAATGGGCTCTCCAGGACTTTACAAACCACCAGTGACTCCCCAGATTTGTCA
The DNA here is from genome assembly GCA_004026885.1 of Lyroderma lyra. Taxonomy (NCBI): domain Eukaryota; kingdom Metazoa; phylum Chordata; class Mammalia; order Chiroptera; family Megadermatidae; genus Lyroderma; species Lyroderma lyra. The sequence goes on from PVJL010003090.1 coordinate 61,707, forward strand.
GGTCTAACAGGTAAACTCTGGAGTTTTCAGCCAAATTCAAGCTCAGCCATTCTCATCCTTCTTCAGTCATCAATAGACATAAGCTGCTTTTTAATGCGTCCCTTGTACTCCCCTTGTCTCCCGTCAGCAGCCAGAAGTTAGGTTCTTTTTTTTTTTTTTAATCAGGAATGAGATTCAAAGAGTCTGCCCTGCAGCAATCCCATACTGCACTTCTTTGTTAGAATCCTAATGACGAATTCTAAATACATAAGAGACAGTCTCCAGCTGTAAAAATGAAGAGCGTCCGGGGGCCTGTTGAGTTCCCTGACCCCAGACCTATTTTTATATTTTGATCTTGGGGACCGTGCCTCGTGACTTTCAGGACCCTCAAGTTATCCCTGGGGTTACAGAGCACTAGCTTAACCAGTCATAGCAAGACTTAAAACAGGGCAGTGAGGATCAAAGTGGCCAACAAACCAGTGCATTAGCCACCGGACCAGCCCCCGAGAGAAGCGCATTAAGCTGCATTGTGCAAGCGGTTCAATTCTCCTCATGAAAAACCTGACCACGCAAGTCTTTTGAGTTGCATACATCTGAATAAGCTTTTACCAGCTACTCACATTTTGATATAAAATATAAGAATGGCATTTGAATGTTCTGAGTCAAGTACAGAGAAAACACACAATTTTAAGTGTTTTTTTTTTTTATTGAAAGCTGCTTACAGCACTGAAGTTCAGTATTCACCTGCTCTACATTTTCCTCAGAATGATATTAAATGGAGTTTTCCCTATTCAAACAGGATGAGAGAATGTCTTGAAGAGAGAGAGAGAGTGAAAAAAAGAAAAGAAAAAGCCCTGAAGAGTTTGGATTAAGAATAACACAGCACAGAGAGATTCTGTCAATGAACTGACACTTCATGTTTCCTGCATTGTGGGCCTCCCCAAAGAGCGGGAGACTACCAAGGGGGATGATCACAAGAAGGCGGGAAAAACACAACTGTCAGGCTCCAAGGACAAAGCCTACTTTTAACAATACCATTCCTTAAATCCAGACATTAGAGCCGAAGGAATGAGAAAAAAGCAACTCGCTCATGGATAGCTTACTGAGGATACTGCAGAAGATTATGCTAATCTTCACTTCATTGTCCTCGGCAAAATGTTTTCATATCAAGCCTTTTATCTGGGGAAGAAGAGATGCCCAACCTCTCAACTCAGTAACAGCCAGCACTTTCTGTGTGGTTTCTGCGTAATTAACACCAGCACTAGACCTTTTCATTTGTGCTACTCGAGCTTAGGGCCTTTTGAGGGTGTCCACAGGGGAGCGGCCCTTGCCCCTTGCCTGTGGCCCGGGAGCTACAGCTTTTGCTTAGATCTGCGTGCCATCTGTTAATGGCAGAGGGAGCAAAACTTAGCTAACTTTTCCTTGACTGCCAGAGAATGCGGGAGACCAAATCCACCAGCACAAGATGAGCGAATTAATACTTAAAAAACAAAAACGAATCTAACCTAGGAATTAGGACCAACTGCTTCGTTTTCTATATCAGATTTTTCCTCATTATAAGTAGCTTTCATTCAGAACTTAAACTGCATGAAAGCTCCAGCTTACGAGGTAACGTGAATGGACCAAAGGGTCAATTTCTTTGTTTTAAGGATGGAGGTTCAGCATCCACCTAATTTTATTTCAGAATTGTGTCAGAGGTGAGCCACATGCCAGCTCCTGGCTGTCCAGAGGCTCTAGCCAGCCCTCATGAGAACAAATTTTCCTCTCTGGTAGATTTCCCTGGTTTTTGTTGGCCAGGTCAAACTCATATGAATATCGTAAAAACCAATCTCCATAATGATGAAAGTCATGTGAAAGTGTCAAAGAGAGGCTGTGTCACCTAATGCTGTTGTTTGTTGTGATTGTGTGAGAATTTGGTCATTAAGAATTTCCCAAACAACATCAAAAAGGAAAGATTAATTGTATATAAAAACACATTTTCCTTCAGGTGGATTCTACTAGCCTAGAGGTGAAGAACTACTGTCATACTTTTCACCTCTTCTCTGAAAATCTTGGATTAAACTTAGTGGACAATCCAACTCTACCCAAGACCTGGTTTCTTTCTGCTTCCAACTAACTCTAAAACCTTATGGGGGAAAACATCAGGTAAGTTCAAGTTCTTCATCGATATAACAAGGTCACATGAGATTAAGAGGGCCACAAAAATCTCCAGGAACCTCCCCCAAATAGATTACTAGTATTTGCAATTTTTTTTAGCCTAATGGAAACCAAACTCTCTGGTAAAGTATTTCAAATCTTTCAAAATGTGGGTCCTTTAGAGATAAAATAATAAGAGGTCCTGGTTGATGAAAATTGGGTTACCGCAAAACCAGAGGGTCTTTACTATCTCCTAGGGCTTTGTAATTTTCTGATATGATGAGTATCCTGGTCTAGAAGAGGTGTTATTGTTGGTAGGAAGCTCTAGAGTTAGCCCTCCCTATGTGTAGTGTACACTCTTCAGTAATCATGTGTTCTCAGTGGATTTTTGTTGAATTTACCCAAACCAATGCGTTAGCGGGACTCCAGTTAATTGGGGAAGAAGTAGTATGAACCAGCACTGTTTACCTCCAAAACATATTAGCCACTTTGAAGAGCTAAAAGTTCACTCTTCCTCAGTTAGTCCTGCCCCACTGAGAGAGGCTTCTTTAGGGCCACAGTGATGGCACTGGGTAAGCTGTGTACCTTTGAACACAGTGATGGTTCAATGCCAGACTACTTGCTCCCACAGTCTCTGATATGGATATGTAGGGTATGTCAAATATTCTATTTTTTTTTAAATGAGCCTTTTCCACTTTCTGTTATTCATTACTACCTATAACAATCAAGCTTCACTATACAATGTCAAACAATCATCTTGTGGACTCCTATTAAAAGTTTTTAGAGAAAAGTCAGGGAAGGAAGATAAAAGAAAGGCAATGAAAAATATGCTGAATTCTCTTCTTTCAAAATGCTGACAATTTGGGGAGATTATTTTATTTTGGATAATCAGAAATTTACAAATTCAACAAGTACGTTTTATATATCATCTGTCATAATTACATTAGACAAGAATATTGTAATTTTCAAAAAAAAAATTCTTAACCCTAGGTAAATCTCAAAGATTTTCTCTTGAGATTTTGGTGTAAGATGAGATGATGACAAAGGACAAAATAAAAGTCTTTTAATTATTGTTTGTTCCTCTTATTGAAATATATATTAGACTTCCTATAGTAATACTTGAACATGAAAAGGTACTGGTGTAAGCATGTAAATCTTCACAGTATCAGGAGAATCTCTAATGTTAAGATAATGTTTAACAGCTAAAGCAGTTAAATGTGACAAGCAGCCTGTCTCTGGCACGCACACAATTTAGTGGAATTAAACTATGCCTGTGTAGTTCGGTCCTGGATAGAGTGCATCGCTCGCTGTGAAAACACCATTTACTGACTACCAAGAGTTTGACTTCGTATAAGCTGTTTAGGCCACATGAAATCTGCAATGCACTGTTAGATCTTTACAAATTTCATGAAATCTTTTTCGGATATCCCAAAAATCCTGAACTGCTTGAATCTTTTGTATCCTAGCACTGGGGACTGACCCATAATCTCTTTCCCAGCCAGGATACCGAGTCTGGACCCAACCTTGTCACTGATTCCAGCAGCTGCTTCAATTCACCAGAGGGGATGGTAGCAATCCCACTTCTAAAAGAACACCACAAGGGCTTACGTTCAAGACGCCTTGAAGAGAGCCTGAAAGGAAGGTCAAAGGTGAAGAAAAGATAAAGTGCCAAACAAGGAGATCAGTAACGTAGGGTCTTCTGGATGAAATCCTAATGTCTGATTCTTCAGGATGCAGGCATCACAATTGCATTTCCAAAACAGCCCCAGTTGTGTTGCTGTTCGCGTGTGCATGTGTGCCTGTGTTTGTTGGTTTGTGTGTGTGTGTGTATGCGTGCAGTGTGGATTTGGTTTTGTCTTGTTTTTAGGTCAGATCACTGTGCATCTAAAAGCCTCATTCAGTTGTCCTTGTCCGGAGTACTTTGTCTTACACAGGCCGCATTACTCTTGTAAACAGAGGCCGCATCAAAGTGAGCCAGTCACATCAGTGGATTAAAGCCTTCTGCATGATAAAGTAGCTACCTAGGGGGGGATAAACTTAATATGTGAAAGAATGTTATTGAGAGGAATAAAGTACCAAAACTCTGTCATTCTCTTCGTAATGTCCTAATCTAATGCCTGACACTGGGGACTTAGGCCAGGGTTAGTGTTAATCAATGAAATACCCATCTGTGTCCCCTGCCCTTATCGCTATTTAAAACTAGCCTAAACTCAATTATTGTCCCTTAGAGACCAAGATGGGATATTAAGTTGATTGAAAGGAGCTGTGTCCCACAAAGAAATCCCAGTGTTAAAATGCAGAGGTGTCAACATTGGTAACTAAATTTCAGCTACACAAAGATTAAACACTAATTCTTAGAACATGAAAAACTTGCATAGATTGTATCTGGTTAAAAATCCTTATTTGAAAATAGCTAAATTCTGGCAACCAGAGTAAACAATGCAGAGTAGGTTATGCTTTTTAGAATGAAATAGGTTGTTTATAGCTCTTGTAACACATATCACAGACAAGGATGATAGACAAGGATGATATTAAGTTCAAACAAGAATTCAGATCTTAGGCCAAAGAAGAATAGAGATCAACATTCTCCAATTCACAATAATTGCTAAAATCATAGTGACTTTTAGAAGAATATATAATTTATTCCTTGAATAACTAGAAAGTATCATTCAAAACTGCCTTACTCATAATTAAATTGGAAAGTCTTTTCAAAAAGGGAAAAGGCAAAGGGGAAAGAGATCAGGAGGGAGGCATAATCACATGGCCCAAATATGCCCATGATCGCCTTCTTAATGTTTACGTATAAAATAACAGTGCGTCCCATTTTTATTCTTCTCTGCTTTATTTCATGCCTGGGTTTCATGGCAGATTGCTTTCCGAACAGAACACATTCTCTCAAACCAGGTCTTATGGCATGGATGTCTGAGGGCTGTCCGGAAAACATCCAGCCATGGATACCTCTACTTTTCATAGTACGTGGCTGCATACCTTCCGGATGGCCCTTGTACAGTATGCGTTGAGTATCCCTTTGAGAAATTTTGAAATAAATGAAAAAAACAGCTCTTTAAATGTATAAAAAAGTTAATCTACAGATGAGTAAATATGTTTTTGTTATACTTCTTGAGCCTACATATTGAAATGCAAATAGATTTATATGATACTATTTCATAAGTTACTAATAAAATTATAATTAAGAAGCTTACTTTCTAACTATTGGTACAAAAGAATACTCATTCCTTGTTGGCATACTAACCCTACTGGGTAGTAATTAATACCAATTACTAATACTAATTAAAACGGGCATGATTATAGCATAAGAATAGACTGACAAGTCAATGGAACAGAAAAGAAGACCCGGAAATAAATCATATGACTATGTGATACGTGATGCAGGAGAAATCACAAGTCAATAGAGGAGAGAAACACTGACTTTATAAATAGTGCTGTTACCTAATAAGAAAAGAAGCCTGTTTAGTCATTATCTTGTATGATGTATCCAATAAATGCCAAGTGAATAAAAAATGTTCAGTTGTTTTTAAAAATTAATCGATCAAAAAATACAAGAAATAGTATCAAATATCAAAGTTTGAGAGAGAGAGCATTCTAAGCTTAAAACAATGAAAGAAATTACAAAGTAAAAGATGATTTAACCATATATAAATTTTAAATCATTCAAAAGGATTAAAATTGTAAAGTAAACAGCAAACTAGGGAAATACAGCAAATATTACATATAAAAGGCCTAATATTTTACTCATTGACACAAAAGAACTATAACCTCCTACAGAACACAAAACAGTGAGATATTTTTTTAGTTCTCTAATCATAACCAGTTTTACTTAGACTACTCTCTAGTCAAGGCCAAAACTCATCTAATTGAATATCAGCACCATCAGCAAATGTAATTTTTACAGGTCTTGTTTTTGTCTGATCTCATAGATAGATTGGTTGTCTCAAACAATGGTTCTAAGGTAGGCTGAACAGACATACTGTTTCAAACGGAACAGAAAACAATGGTACTGTCCCATTTCAAATGGTACATCTGCTCGGCCTAGTCTCACTGGGCTAAATTCAAGGTGTCAGTAGGTTGATCATATGTACCATTTGAAATGGGACAGTAATGTTGTTTTCTGTTCCATTTTAAATGGTACATCTGGTCAGCCTACTCCGAAGTTTGATGCTAAGCAGTTGTACATCTGTTTTTAATAGTTCAAAATCATTTATCCCCAGCTAGACATTTTTCACTCAGGTTGATGCTAACAAGTATCTGACTCCTCAGTGCAGCACCAGCAGCTGGCTGATGGGGTAACTTCTCACACTTTTGCAGTGGGAAAGGAAGTATGTATGAAGAAAGAGAGAGTTGAAATGCCTTGGGAATTTCACCTAGCAGCTCTGCCCACAAAGTTTTAGGGGCTCCTGAGTCACTCTCTTTGCTCGAGCCTGCTCCTACCTCTTTGGAGTGTACTTTTTCCCCAATAAACTATCTCTTTGTTTTACCACTTTAAAAAAAAAAGTTTTAGGAAGTTCAGCCACGTCTCCTCAATCCCTTGTTTCAAATAAAATTTCTCGTTGATATCCACTGCAGTGGTCAGGCACTCAGACAATGAAGAAGGTAAAAGTAAGTAGGAAATCCATTCCAATGTGTATACAAAAATATAATTTCAACCATCTTACTATAATTCCAGAGAACGTATATATCAGTGTGAACCTGTTTACACATAACAGATAGAAAAATGGACTTTGTAAATGCCACTTATTTAAGCACAGTCAACATGAGGGCACGGTACCATGTGTCGGAGCCAAAGATGGAAATGGTTCCAAAGTCAAGAGCATCTGAAATAGACTCCAAATGTCAGACTTAAAAAAAAATGAAAGAAAAAGATTGTTATCTTTCAGGGACTGAAGTGGGAGCTGAAGTGCTCTCCCTCCATTAGGCAAAGTATGGTGCAGCTGATTAACCCGAACATTACCTTGGTAACCCAAGAATTACACCGGAAGTGAAATATGTTCAATGGTAGGTACCTTTAATCAGACAAAAGCCACATGAGCATTTTGAGCAAGAGAGCTAACTCTCGGGTTTCTAGCACTTTAATCATTCATGAAATAACAGTCTTTTCTGACCAGAGGCAAGCATGGCCTCTAGTTACTAAATAAGCAGTCACAGAACACGTGCTGTAGTGTAAGCAAGAGACATCCAAGGCTCAACTCCAGGCTTAACAGTTGTAAAACAGAGCCTATGGAATATAGTTATAATGCTGTCTGGCATACACAAAGCAGAGATTACCAAAATGCCTGGTAATTTTTCAGTAGGGCCTATGATTTAAACGGTATGCTGCAATAGATAGATAAAATATAAAATAAAATAGATTTTTAAAAAGTGTTGTTTTTCTTGTTAAAAAAAAACCTCCCTATAAAAAAATAAATTATCACCGATAGTATTTGTTGCGCTGACATTCTTTCCCTGCATATTAGCCATCCCTCAAAGTGGTTCCAAACAATAGATAAAGTATAAAGCCTGCAGTGTGTGTGTGTGTGTGTGTGTGTGTGTGTGTGTGTGTTGCAATTTTTCCCTACAATCGAATCAGTATCATATATTAAGAAAAAACATTAAATCCTGGTCTCTATTCCTTTCTGGGATGTGTGTTGAATTCTTAAAGTCTCTCTTGGCCTTCCATGGTGCTGGGAGCATTGATGAACATTTGAAAACTAAATGAAGCTTTAAAAGTGCTCAAAACTGCCTCCAGGACATACTTGTGACTGGTACCTTGAACTTGAGTCTAAGGCATAAGGTCCTAAGGCCATATTTAGAGCTTTAAAGACACCTTTTAAAATTGATGGCCAGTCTTTGGAAACCTGTGATCAGGTGAAGAGGAAAAGGTCAGCCATTCATCCTTCTTTGTGGCTGTGCCTTCGACAAGGGACAGTCCTTCCAAAGACCTCACACCTTTAGTTCTGTTAGATAAAGAGGCAGACAGACAGACAGACAAATGCCCAATTCCCTTCCCTCCTCAGGCTGTTGATATTATCCCTTTCACCCTTAACCATATATTACCCTAAGGAAGTGTTTCTCGATGAGTATTTTGAAGAATTCTCTGAGATATTTATAGGATAACTTCATCTAAAGGGTTCAGGGCCAAATGAAATACTGGGTTAAACAAAATGTAACATGTTTCTTTGGTAAAGAATTTTTGGAATCTTTTGTGCTTATATTCTTTGACCTTCTGCCAGGCATTGAGTATCCAGTAGGGAATAACCAGCCATGGTCCCTGCCATCAAGGGGGAAAATTCCAGACAGCCCACTGGAATGTGTAAATTACAATGCCATTCTGCAGTTTCTGGGGTACGTGGACAGCCTTTGCACAATAGACTGGGGATGTGATGGGTATTGATATCCCCAATTACCGTTACAAATTTACTTGGGTTTAGCATCATCTCCTGAGCAGTTCAGGCTTAAAAAAATGACAGGTTCTCTTCTACTTCTCTCTCTTACCCTCAAAGCTGGTTGTTATCAAACTCTCACCGTCTTTGTTCCAGTTCTGTACTATGTCCCAGTTCTAGTTTACACTTTTAGTTCTTCTCACCTAGACTGATAATATTACCTCTTGACTGGTCTCCCTGTTTCAAGGACCCACCTCCTCTAAACACAGACACACACACACTTCTGCTCTCACAGACAACATTTAAGACAGCCTACACACCACCCCCAGAGTTTCCTTAGCCTCTTATTTTGGTTTGCAAAGACCTCAATGATTTGACTACAAACACCAGTGTTTCCAATCTTATCTCACAACAACAGTCCCCTCTTCCAACTCCCCTGGCTTTTACACCCTAAGTTCCAGCAATATCCATCTATTTAAGAACTGCAGACTTGCTGAGAGAACTTCTGCCTCACACGTGGCGAGTGAAATGCCATCCATTGTTTCAGCTTAAATCCCACAACTTGCATGAAGTCTCTCCTGATCCCACATTCAGAACCACCTTCTCTTCCTGTGCTTCCTCACTTGTATTTCTAGCCTGGCCTTTGTCACAGTTTACCCTGTATTCAAAGCTTTTTTATGTATTTGTCAGTCTCACCTCCTACCTGGTGAGATGCTGATAAAGAAAGATGGCATCTTCTACCAGACACATAGTTTGTTGAACTGACTGGAAAGAAGTTAGATTAGAGAAACGTTGGTTCATAATGGGATTTATGATAGGGCTGCAAGCAGTCATCTCTAGCATGAAAGCAACTTCTCCAAGGCTGACTGGAGATGCTCAACCAGACATAGACTGATAAATACAAGTGTTACAAAGAGAATTATAAGATATGTCAGGTTTGCTTAAAAACAAGAACACCAATACTTGAAAATTTAATGTGCCATTTTCAGGTGGAATAGATGTCTTTAGTGTCCCTGTATTCCTCAGGAAACATGGGGGGACAAGAACAGAAGCGATAGATATACCAACAGCCAATTGAAACAGAATTAGTTTTCAACCACTTACACATGCAACGAAGTATTTCACATGGGTCATTGTTTCTCTCCACTTTAATCACCTATGAATTGAGACAGTCCACACGGTCCTTCTCTTAGGACATTCTACATACACTTTGTGGGAGAGGCAGCGACTTTGGCCCATTATCTACTCTCCCCTTCTTTTCCTTAATAAAAATCCCCTCTGTGGTTTCAGCTCCACCCATCATGCCATTAAAGTAGGTGTGGTCTTCAAGTTAATTCTGGACAATAACATTTTTGGGGACAAGAAAAAGTGGTTTGTGCAACTTCCAGGAGATTGTTTACTCTCCGTGTCCTCTTCCCCACTCTCCGTGGGGTAAGGCCCGGTAGCATGGTGGGGAGCCTGCCTTGAGGGCGTAGTGGCACAGCACAATAGGAATAGAAGAAATCTAGGTGTTTGGGATCTCATGGAATAAAGCTGTCCTACACCTCCGAACAGCTAGCTACAGCTCAGACTTTCACATAAGAAATGACTTGACTATTTTGTTCAAGCTTTCATTATTTCAGTTGCTGATAAAGCAGCCTAACCAATTATCTGACCTAACAAACGTCCACACACTTGTCCAATGCACCTGAAAAACTCTCTCTCTAAAAGTGACATCTCTTACTAGGAAGACAGCAGGAACAGCACATGGGTGTGGGGCTATTTACCAAATCGGTCACTTATCCCCCAAGGAGGGAACAAAACCCAAGAGAAAGGAGCACAGAACAGGTATATTTTGATGTTAGAAAGGAAACTAGAAAAGCCAGAAGGATGAGGTCCCAGTAGAAGGCATTCTGTATGGCTCTAGACATGGATGACAAAAAATAAAATAAAAGCAGCAGCAAGAACAGAAAAGTTGAAGGCAAGTGACCTACCCCAGATGCTCATGCAATTATTCACTACACTGAGAGCTCCCTGAAGGAAGTGGTACTTTATATCTTTTTCTAAATTTTCTGGTGCATTGTAGGCAAACAAGAAATGTTGGTCAAATAGTAGAATAAATGAATAACCAACTGATAGTAGCTAATCAGCTTTCTAGCTCAATACCTGCCTATTAATCCTCATTCATCACCTAATCTCAATAGAAATTTTTTAAAAAAATCCTATCATGCTTTTGAGTGTGCTGCACACCTGGATAGCCATGAAATCCTCAAGTGTCTACCTGACAGAATGATATCAGGAGGCAACAGGGAGCAGCCAGAAAGGCAGGTAGCTGATGCCAAAATTAGGAGGCAGTTCACACCCTTCCAGACAAAGAACTGTAAAAGGAGTGATGGATTACAGCACAAAGAGAAACCTTTAACTAGGTTTTGCGCGGCGTGGCATCAAGTAAGTAGCATCGACTGCATTCAGCCGAGTGAAAAAGGATCTGTATGCTGAGATGTCAGCTTGCAAAAGTGTCAGTCTCTAAAATAAATCAAGTAGCAAATGGAAAACATATAAATAACTATACTTGATGCCAGCGACACTAAGCGAGACAAAAGCCATGCTAGAGGAGTTTTCCTTGCTAACCACACAGTGAGTCAGGCTTCGCTGGAGGGTTTTCTAGATTAGCACGTGGAGTTCTTCCGTTTCTTGTAAAGCAGATGCTAGGTGCAGGGTCTAGAGGAAAGGGCACAGTTGGGCAAAGTCAAAATCTGGGCTTTTGCCTTAATTCTGTTGATATGACACAACTTAGGTCTCTTAAGTATTTTTACCCAATTTTCAGTTTCTTTCTCATAAAATGGAGTCTGAGAATTTAGTTCTTTCCTTCCCTTTGCTGCACCTCACCTGTTCACATAGTTTAAAAACCTGATAATGACACCACAATCATAAGCTTAAATTTTGTGGGTAGGGCCAAATTGTTGCCTAGAGAATAAAGTAAATGACTTTAAGGAGGTCAGGAGGGATCCACCATTCCACAAATACACTGAACCATCCGCTCAAGAGTACTAAAACATCCTTTAACACGCGTCTTAACATTGTACAGCATAAAATGCAAAAGTCCCTAAAAGGGACATTGCACCGACCTAAGGAGGTGGCATGATGGGGCAGATGAAACTATCAGCTTTAGGGTCAAAAGATCTGGGTTCAAATGTTACTGTAACCTTTTATGAAGTGTGTGACTTCAATTAAGTCCCAGTTTCCTCGTTTGTAAAATGAGGGAAAGGGGGTTAGAGGTAAAACTTCTGTACGTCAGTTGAGAGAAATAAGTGCTAGAAACAGGTTATGTATTGCACAGGTGAGAAAATATTTTTCCAAGCGTGGGTAGGGACAGAGCCTTGGCAATCTATAAAAACAGAAATCCTGCATGTCTGCAAGTGAGTGAGAGGAGAAATGATCTTATCGTGACTGCAAAATCACAAGAGCCTTGTTTATGTCCTTATTTTTGGAATCTTGCTTCCAAAGGTTGGAGCTCTTCAGAGCCCTCCACAGTCAATGGGAAGATTTAATCAACTTTTCAGTGTATTTCTTATTATTGGAGCTCCACTTCATCTAGTTGATTACTTTAGCTTGGATTTACTTCCAAAACTGTGTGGCCCCACACTTAAAGGGGTGAGGATAGTGGGTCAAGAATTGAGAAGTGGTTCTCGCCCATCTCCACTCCCTTACTCTCCCAAAGGAATCCCATTCGCTACAAGTTCTCTAAGTACCTGCATTCATAAGACCCATTGAAATGTCCACTTTATGATATTAATTCATGAGGATATTTCCTACTCGGGTGATTTAAATCCTGAATGTTCAACTGCTTTTGAAAGAAGCATTTAGAATTAAATCAGTTACACGGTCATTACTAAAAGGCATGCCTATATTTATACTCTCCTTATGTAAAAATATACACTTCTACAGAATTATCACCTCCAGTGATCTGATCTTACTGTCAAATGGCTTTTTTTATAGAATGTTCCCTTCAGGGTCCCTTAATCATGACTTCATTCGCTTTCTTAGGTTTTCTCCTAAACTAATAATCCAAACAATTACACTTCGAAAATTTTCTAGGTTGGAATAGTCAAGTCAGTTACAAGGTCACCTACTGCATCTAAAGTAATTACTTCATGGTGAATAATTCAACCGGCTCAGACCAACAAATTCTTCAATAACATTCCTAAATTATTGTCTTCTTCCCTTCATGCAAATGTTCTTCCACTAGTACTGCCCATTCTCTGTGAGTAACAAGAGTTCAATGCCTTATGTGTGTTCCATCGCCCTAATAAATAAAAAGATTAACTTGTTTGTAGTTGCCAGTAGAGTCTCTATTTTGCATTTCATCTGGTTATATTTGACTGCAGAGACGAACAGGAAGCCTGGTTTTGTTTTGCATTTTCTAGAAACATAAAATAAACAGGCTGATTCCTCTACTATTCAACTTCAGTAACTGAAATGAAAAATATGAATGTAGGTCTTTACTTTCTCTTCTCAGTCCATTCAGCATCATTGCTGGGGTTTTGCATGTCTGAACAGCATCTTGGTTAGTTGTAATTATAGTATCGTGACACACAACTTGCAGACAAACATTTAGCAAAAAAAAAAATTGTTAAGATAAATTAAGAGTCCCTGCAGTATATTTCAAAAACAAAGTTTTGATCCTAGTATTTACAACCTTAACTTTGGAAGGAGCGAGTGCCTCTTTCTGGGTCTTCTAGAAACCAGAGGCTACTTAAGATGCCTTTAAAATATGCTTCATGAAACTGGCTAATATTATGATACTTATTCCTAAAACCACCAGAAAATTTTCTATTGCAGTGTAATTCAAATATAAACTTTACTTTTATATAGTCTAATTTCTCAAATTATTTTTCCTTTAATTTTTTTTTCATCTGTTGTTTTCTTTTTCCACTCCTTCAAAGAGCTTTCGTGAACTTTCTTATGATACTGCATCTACAAGCACCTTCTTTTCTTTATATAATGCTTTAACATTTTTCCCATAAGATCTTTCCAGAACTACTAGGATGTACCCAAACCATAACCAAAGAACAAGCTGCCATCTGCAACAAGAAAGAATGATCTTTCAAGTCCCTTTCAACCAAGGATCTATGGTTCTTTGATTCCATTTATGTGCCTAGACCTTGAACTAGGGCTAAAGCCTGTGGGACAGAAGAGATGAAACAAATTTCTTAAAATTAAAGTCACCAATAGAAAACTAAGGATAACCCCCAATGAGACACTTACGACACAGAGAATTATCATCACATTGTCTTCATGTCTCATGTACCTGTAATATTTTCTGAATGAAAGGCAGGGCCACCAAAAAAGGCCAGCATTTATACTTCTTTGAACTGCTTTGCATTTGGCATGAACCTTGCAAAGCTCAGTATCCTAAAATATTTAAAAGAAAATAAATCTTACATCTTTCCCACAAGCCATCTGATACTTTGAGCATTACAAACTAGGTTAAGAGAGAAACAAGAAAAGGATAAGAAGTGACCAGCTGTCCCCACCTGGCACAAGCCAGCAGAGCTAATATTTATTGAATGTTCATTGTGTGACAGACACAAGGTCAGGGCTTCAAGGGCATTACCTCATTTATTCTCAGACAACCCTGTGAGATGGATACTGCTGTCATCCTTATTTTACAAATGAGGAAACTGAGATTTGGAGAGGTTGGGGGATTTGCTCCCGTCCAAACAGTAGTAGAACTGGAGCCTGGATCTAAACCCAGGCCTGTCCACTCCAGAGTCCGGGCTCTACCCACTCCTTAAAACTGAAAGGCACTAAGGTTTGAAGCTAACGTCCCGAGAACTGATTATGATTCCATCCCACTTGTTAGTCAACCTTAATCACACTAACAGGCTCCCAACTTTCAGCTTCGGCTAGAACTCGTGTATAGTCTACAAATTAGAGCATTATGATGAAACCTTCACCCCAGGATTGCCAAAGCAATTCCAATATGAGCCCAGGTGCCAAGACCATTACGCCATCGAATAAATCCAACACGAAACAAGATCCTCATGTTTTGCCAGCCATGTGACCCGTACATATGGCAGCCTTGCTCCCTAGCAGGAGAAACATAGGGGGAAACAACTTGAATGATGAAAACCAGCAGGCATTTAAATACTTCCACTCAGACAGCAGGTAGCTTGTTACCTGAAATGGCTGGGATCCATCACTTGGCCATGCGAGCGTGAACACCAGGCGCTGATTTCAGGGACGCAGCGGGAAATCCTGTACACAAACTCACGGTGGAGAGAGACATTTTGTTTCAGATCTGGGGTATCTATAGTACCCCATATCCTCCTCCACCTTACGCCCCCTCATCATCATAATAAGCTCGTAACATTTCTCAAGAAATCCGAATCGATCCAGATCGCCCTCCCTCCTGCCTGTTTGGAGAGCTGCAGCACGGCAGAGCCTAAGGGGTGCACAGCAAGCAGCGGAGAGTTGGTGATGTATTGGCATTGGGTAAGGCTCAAAAACCCCTGACTCAGTGCACCAGCTTTCCAAGGGGCTGGAAGAGGGTTTTGTTCTATGTGACAATTTGCCTGTTCACGAGGAAATTTGATTAGCAAGGGACTTTATTTACTTGATGACTCAGGTGTAAATAGGAGGTCGGAATTTCATGAACTTCTCGTAGAAAAGGTGTTACACACCTCGTTGCTGAGTATCACTGCTTACGAGCCTTGGCAGCACTGTACGAACAACTCGGTCAGGCATCATAACCTTGGCACCTCACCAGGTTGCTCGTACAGCACTGCCAACGTAAGCGCGTGGTGGCAGGTTTGCGAATTTACTTGTCAGATACTGGGCATGATGACAGCTGTCATGGCCACTCCAGAAAAAGAAATTCCAAAATTGCTTTGAAGGGTGGGCTAGGTGTTGTGCACAGCTTCCCAGGGGAAGACTTCAACGGTGACCAGAGTGATGTTCAGCAATGAGGTACGTAGCACTTTTTGTAGGATGAGTTTGCAAAATAAATTGTCTGACCTCATAACAGTTACTCAGTGAGTTACGTTTTCTCTCTCTCGCTCTTTCTCAAATATGCTGACATGTTCTCTTTTTCCTTCCCTCCTTCCATCCCCCTTAGGCTCTCCCTCCCACCCACCTGCAAGCAGCAGTAAACTAATCAATAAAGTTCTATTTCTACAAAGAACTTTGACAGGATTATTACGAACCACTAAGTCCCCAGACAATTCTCTAAGTTCAGCCTCCACTTGCGAAGGTTTTGCATGTCACTCATTTACAGATCACTCACTGGAATCGAGTCTAGTGGAGGACTATGAGTTCAGGGGATCTGATCTCCAGCAGAGCCACCAAAAACATTAAAGAGCAAGGAATCAGCAGAGCACAAAAGTAAAGTCATCCATGTTCTCCCTCACTGTGTGTCCTGCTCTGTCGTAGATGTTGAGGAATGTTATTGGCTGTTCCTCAGAGGGAAGCAGGAGGAGGGAGTATTACTATTGCAAAAAAGGTTCACGTCTAGTTGATTTGATTGCAAGGAACAGAACATAACTCAAAACTGACTCAAGGAAATGTTGTGGGGAGGCGACAAGTAAGTTAGCGTAAGGGGACACTGGAGGAATGACAAGAACTGTGATCTTACAGGAATCCAAGAGCTGAAACAGGCTCTAGTGCGGGTAATCCCTGAAGGCTCTGGGGAGCAACTCATCTCTGGGCCAGACTAATGGGTGGCTCACTCCCCTCTCTACCTGACAGCTTCCTTGGCTTTCCGCAGCCTGCACAGGGCTCGTCATGGCCTTTCTCCACCTCAAACATCTCTTAATGTGTCCTGTTCTGTCCAACCTTGTTACCAGGAACTTGTTCAATTCCCCCAAAAAACTCAAATGGCTCTATATATTTTTCAGCTCTGCTCTCAGGTCTCTCTCTACCAAGATCTTCTGCTATCTGGCTGAAATAAACCTGTCTTTGTAGAAAACATAACAGGTAGCTATTAGCCAGATACCTGCTTGGGAGACGAGGGGTTGGGGAAAAGTGAGAGGATTCTTTGTGCATTTTCTTGTTATTATAAATACTTTATTTTGTTTTTATTGGATTTGGTAGTCCTGCCTGATCATTTACGTAAGTTGGTGAATTATCTATGCAATAAATTAGTACCCTTGGCCCTAATCTACAACTTGGGGCAAATAATTTCTATGAGTCTATCTGTAATTGAGAGAATAGTCTTTAGTTGCCTTTTTCTCTTTCATAAAATGGGTGGGAGACACCATGAACTGGGGTCAGCCCCTGAAAAATCAGGTGAGAGTCTCGGCAGGTAAGAGGAATGGCTATTTCCCCAGATCACCTGAGGGGAGGATTATCTGGGATCCCAGCTTCTGTCCACTTCCACTAAGCGCTGGCGAGGCCCCACATCCAGGTAGACACATACTGAAAATCCATTTCCTGACAGCATCCCAGAATGGGCTCCCAGGATAAGCAATTAGCGTGGAAAATGATATGAGCCCCAAATTTAGCTTCTTGCTTTGCTAATTATTCCTCCTTTTTGCCTGTGTAATTTTGATATGGGCAATCATTTGGAAAAACTGTGCACAGGGACTTGGAGATGTCTGAATTCAAATAAAATAGACATACATATTTAGAATGTTAGATAGTATTTTCTAGGAGTGTAAACTAGTCCTGAATCTCAGTGGCAAGCTCATGAAGATAAAGTTAAAATCTATCCAGTACTTCGAATATTGGTATCTTTGGGTTAGGGAAAATGCATGCTGATGAACTGTGAATGCTAACGGGTAATAATGATAATAATACCGCTTGTTGATTTAGTGCTATAGCCTGTTCAAAGTTCCTTCTGGATCATTAACACTTAGATTCTCTGCAAAGAAAGGGACATAAATGGTTAGAAATCTATGGTCAGCTTATATAATTTGATTAACTCCTCCATCCTCTTCCTGAACTTTGCAGAGTTTCTGTATAGTGCACCCTATAAGTTTGTTAATTAAGAATACTAATTTAAAAATATATGCTGCTACCCAGGCTAACTGTTGCCCACATAGAAAGACAATCTCCATTATACAAGTTTTAAACACTATTGCTTCCATAGCAAAGGGTTCAGGATTCTCTAAATTACTCAGAGAGATACCTTTACCACCTCCATTCTATCTTCATACTTGCTTTAATTACCTATCTGACAAGTGAAGGCAAAGTGAACCAATTAAGGGTTATTTTAAATCATCTGTAAAGAGAGTCTTAAAATACAAGTCATTATTTTCAGTTCCAGAAATTTATGGAAAGCTTAAAGTTCATAGAAAAAAGATAAGAAATCAGCAAATATTGAGTGACTGCTGTATTCATATAAGTCAGATTAGGTATGTAAAAATACAAAAGATAAGAAAAGTTCATTTATGACTTCAAAGTATGGGTATTCCTTATTATATTTAAACATCCTAATCAGTAAGCAATATATTTCCTTTTTGTGTATACACACAGCACACAGTCACAGATACTCAGTATGAGCACCCAAAATTATTTATTTCCAATCCCTGAATTCACCCACTTGAAGTAAAAATAATGCAAAAATAGGCAGATAGCTTTCCCCAATGACAAAAGATTTGTAAATGTTTTCAGGCCTATTTGCACCCTCAGAGCCTCAGAAAGCCTCCAGCAAAGTGCCAAGTAGGTATACCTTAAGGAATGAAATGAAGAAGACGGGAGGGAGGGAAGGGAGATAGAGAGATGATGATGAAAGTCAAGGAAAGGGAAGAAGAAAGAAAGAAGGGAGAAAGAGTTAGGCTGAGAATTCCTAGATAAATTGTTATGTCTATTTTCAACCCATAATGTGTGTTCAAATGTTTCTTGGCTTTATTTGCTGTATCTTCTGGATGTTGTAATTCTTAAGACTTAACTCAACATTTCCAAATTCGTGATCTGACATCTGAGCCCAATCCTCTGCACTCATGGTCAAGGCTACTAATGTCCCATCTAAAACTGCTGCAGCTATTTTCAATGACTCAGGGATTGCTGCCAAAGTCCAACTTCCCAACTTTAATCTAAACCCTCAAAGCCTGCTGTGCTGGCTAGGTTCAAGTCCGTTACCTCCCCCTGGCCTGTCTCTTCTTTTAGCTCCCTCCAAATGACACTTGTGTCGGACGGCCTGGATGGCATTTATCTGGACTTCCTCCCTGCCTCAACTCTCCCTGGACTTCACCGTCTGGAACCCTCAGGCCAGCTCTACTTTAGACCCTGGAAAGCAAGCCTGGCCAGAGCCCCAGCTTTTCGTTCACCAGAGAGTGGAGTTCCAAGGCCTGGTGTTTCTGAGAACCACTGTTGGCAGGACTAGAACCATTAAAAGGTGCCTTGTGGTCTCTGTTACGTAACTTGTTAGATCTCCTCGCCTCAGTTTCATCATCTCCAAAATGTAAATATTAAAAATAACATCAAGTTTACAGAGGTGTGCTATCAAAAAATTAACCATTTTGTGGAAAGTGCTTTATAAATTGTAAGGGCCTACACATGTCAGTGGTGGATATCTGACAAGAGAAATAAATTAATAACTTAGTCCTCTGCTGAATTGCATCCCATACCAAAACCAGGACTCCTGCTATTGCTGTAGACTCTCGGTTAACCAGCACCCATGGGGATTGGTAGGTGCCAGAAAAATGTAAGTGGACTCTCCGTTAACCAGAACTCAAGCAAGCAGCAAAATCTCAAGCAACCAGCAAGGTAATTCTGTAGGTTGCTTGAGAGTGCCCGTTGCTTGAGTTCCGGGTAACAGAGAGTCAACTGTATTATACCTGCAGTGTATGTTATAAGATCGACAATTTCTTGTTTGGTGATCTGTCGCATGACCTACAGAAAAATGAGTTTTATGCTGACCTTGGTAGCTTGACAAGAGGCCAGAGGGAAGTTTTGAAAGAAAACGACAAGTGTCGTGAAAAGGGAGAGCATGCCATAAATAACATGGAAACGACTCCCAGAGACTGTCTGAGACCTGGATGGGACACACACCATAATTCATGGGCCACAGCACAAAAAGCAGGCCTGACTCACGCAGGACGTGCATAATGACGGGGACATGTGGCTCCAATGAGGCCCACCGTCCGTCTCATGGAAATCTGCAGTGTGGTCACTGAGGTTCCTGGTTTCTTAGGTATTCTCAAAAAAAGACCCACTAAGTGGGTGGGGGATTTTTTTTTATGTTTTAACATTGCACAGTAGTTAAAGCCACTCATCAGAAAGCCCTGACAGCATCTCAGACCTAATTTTAGGAAGAGAAGAAACTCAAGAGTCCATTATTTCAGAGAGAAAACCAGCGTCTCAGAGCACTCAGCACCATCAGTACAGTTATTTCTGAGGTTAAATCAAATAAAACCTTCAAAAGTGTGAGTAACTGCCCTGAAATTTCTTTTCCTGTCAGGAGCACTAATACTAAATTAGATTTAGGATTGCAGATGTAAGAAATCACTGTGGAAACTTTTCCTTCTCTTTTTCCAAGAAATTCCTCATTGTAGACATTTGGATTAGTGGCATTGTGTCATTTCTATTACTGAGCATCCAAATTAGTTGAACTATCAAAACATATGGTCTTTAAAAGTAAGGATATAGTTTCTATTGTTCAGAGTTAGTTGTCAAAAGAGTAGATGCTAATGTGATCATACAATACCTACCTCATTATTTGTCACATAAAACCTTCCTAGGTCTGTGTTATATATTATGATGTCACTTCATGCCATGACTTATATGCAAAGAGAATGTTCTATACCTGTAGGAAAAGCAATACTTTGCTTTTCCAGGGACAAAAGAATATGCATATGAACCCAAAAATCCACAAGAAAAGTCTATGTATTCAACAAGCATCAAAAGAAGTGAGGTACAGAGAAATGAGGTAGCTTGCCCTGGTTCCCATAGTTAATAAATGGCCCAGTAGAGACGCCAGCCCGGGTCTCATTGCTCTCTGCTGCTTCACACTGTTGCCCCCTCAGGAATCTCACTATTCGAAGGGGACATAAGACAAAGTGGCACATTCACTTAACATTTTTTTATTTGTTCATCACATACCTACTATATACCAACCTGATGACAAGCATTGCCTAGAATAGAAGGGAAAATGGGACATTGGCCAAAAAGATGGACAGAGTACTAGAGGCAGCTATGTGAAGAAATTACTGGGATGCATTTGGTAGGCTTCAAACAGAAGGTGACAGTTAAGATACTTCCCGAAGGTTAGGACCACAGTGGGGATGGACCAGGAAGGAGGTTCGTTTTAAGTAAAGTGAATGAGTGAATGTCACAGAATAGAAAAAGTTTATCCACCGAGCCCTAGCAGAGCTGAACACTAAACCCCGAGAACGGCACAGGAGATACAATGGCTATTTTGTTATGAATGGCACCACCCAGGAGAATGGGAAACTAATGCTCAAAAGGCTGAACTCCCCCACCCAGGGCTCAGGGTGGGTTAGTAAGGGCTGGGGTAACATGAAGGTGGAAGGACTGCAGGGCAAGCTTTAATTGGAGGGCCTTGGAGCTTGGCCAGTTATGGTAATGGGGCGTCAATACAAGATCTTCCTGGATAATGGACTCTCTGCTCCTCAACGTGCTCTGGTGTTCAAGTTCTGGTTATGTTTCAGTCCTCTGGTTCTAGGGGGGGCCAGGGCAAGACTTTGGTTCTGGGTGCAGCTGGTCAAAGTTCTCTCTGCATGTGCGTCAGCTGTGTGGCTTCCAGTTAGGGTCTGTTGCCTCTGAAAAGCAACTCAGTATCTCACGGAACAGGACAGGGCCACTTTGAGCTGGTTCTGCAGTTCCACGAGGGGTTTACAGAGAAGGGGAGCTGTACATTGTGTGGTGTGAATGAAGTATAGGTGATTTAAAATGTTGAAAAATGCAGGCGGGGGTAACATCCCAGAGAGCATTAACTGCCAGAATAAGACATTTACGATTCGTTTGTTAGGCAAGGGGAGATCATTGAAGGTGTGTAGCTGAGGAATTACTTCATCAGAGCTCTGCTTTATGATGATGAATCTGGGAGAAGTGTGTGTGTGTGTGTGTGTGTGTGTGTGTGTGTAACTGAATGGTGGGAGGAAACCTACAGGCCAGAAGAATATTGGCTGAAAAGCCCAGATGAAAAATAAGAGTGTTGGGGTAGTGACAGTAAACTGGAAGAAAAGCAAGTAGTTGGGTGCCTTACATGAATAAGGTTAAGAAAATCTACTGCAACAATTTGTAAGCAGTGACCTCCAACAAATAACATTTCCTGGAAGTGAAACTAAGTATAAATACAAGCATCCGTGTTGATGAGTCTCTCTTTGACATCTCCAGCAGCTCAGCAGTCACTCAAACATGAAGCCACTTGAATACAGAAAATACCAAATAGCCAGGCTCAGTGTCACCTCAGAATCTGTCCCTCAACATGACTCTCCTCCACATAGGTGGCACATCTTCCTGTGAAACAGGAAAGAGCAATGGCTCCCTCACTCAGATATAGGATGCCACAGGGTTACGATCAGAGAACAGTTGTTGCTTAAAGCCGTATGGGCGTATGCAAACTCTAAAGCAACCAACAAAGGAGAAAGACGGGCTCAGGGAAAGAGAACACCAGCAGAAAGGAGACAAAACCAGGAGTTACAGGGGGGCTTCGAGCGATGTGTCTGGTCGGGATGGCGGCTCTACATCACCCACTCTCCCCCACACCGAACCCCTTCTGCTCACAGCGTGCCCGGAGAGGCCAGCAGACTTCTTTTTTCTTTTATTAATTCATGCATTTGTGGGGGCTAAAAAATACTTTTCCGCCCACCTTCTCAGTTCTTCTAGCTGGGCTAATAATCAAATTAACTGAGATAGACTTACAGGCGAAAAATCAAAATTTAATATGTGTGCATGGGGAATTCACATAAGCATTTAAATTCCAAAGACACTGGGGCAAAATTGGGTACCTATGTCACTTGAAACAAAGGAGGAAAGCGGGGATAGGGGTCTTCGATTTTAAAAGTGAAATTGGACCCTTTCCAGGTAGTTGGGGAAGAATGGAAAGCATAGGGCAGGCAGGTGCTTGTTTCAGTGGGACGTGGGTGGCCTGGCTCCTAGCCTCGCATCCGCCCTACTTAACGCAGGTGACATTAAGGCACTAAGGTTCCCTTCCACAGCAGGTGTTTTCCTCTGACTCTCTCGGGCAGGGAATGGGGAGGGACAAATTTTCTTCTTGAGTCATTGGTTTCTGAATAACTGGCTTTAAATCAATGTCCCACAAGACCGTTTTCGGGTGGCAAAACTCTGGTCTCCTTCATGTCCAAGCATCCCACTCGTTGGCAGGAAACACCACTGTGGCTAGATTCCGGCTTGGGCCCCTGTGCTGCGAAGTCACAGAGTGGGGCCTGCAAGGCACGGAATTAAGAGGGCAGCTGCAGAGAGTGAGGCTACCGACTCGGTGGAGATGAAGCCTGTGACTTGGCCCCATAGCCTGAACCAAACTGGGAGAAGCCCACGATGCCCACTGGACCAGGCTGGAAGGCAGGCCATGGCAGGCTCAGATCACCCGCCCTTGGCTAAAACAAACAGGCAAACTCTATGCTCAGTGCTCCTTTGGCCGCTGTGTTTCTACCCAGAGAGAGGAAGAGAGCAGAGGTAGAAAATGAAAGCCCCACTTCTCCTTTTAATCGCATCTTTCTAGAATGAGCCAAATGGGGGTGTGCAGTCCTAAACTATAAAGAAATCCGTAGGAACTCTAACCTACCAACAACAAGTATATCCCAAGGAAAAACGTTAGCTTACATAATAAAGTTGGGGCAGAATTGTGCTGGGTGGTGTGAGTAGAAATGTTTTGCTGACTGCTGTTGAAATGGGTAAGACTTTGCATATTATATCACCATTTTTTGTTGTATTTCACATGCAGTGTTTTTCTGCTCTTGACTTTGAGGTGTGAGGGGGAGGCTCTAATCATATGGCCTTGTGCAGATGCTCCATTTGCATTTCTATTAATCCAGGCCCTCCTGGAGATGCTCGAGCAGAGACACAGCATGCTTTGTGTTTGAACTTGTGAGAACCCATACCACCGCTTAATAACTTAATACATATGTATAGCCTCCCTCAGCCAGCCCACTAGGAGGCAGAAGCAGGAGGAGGTGCTACCAGCTTGCAGACGGCAGGGCTCTGAGGAAATGTGTTCCGACAGGAAGGAGCACCTTGCGCAGCAGAGCTCCTCTGCCCGAATCCCACCCAGCCAACCCACCCACCTGGTGACGGAAACCTGGTGTTTGTCTCCGAAGCATTAGTTCTCGAACCGTGATCAGAAATACCCAGGTGGGGCTGACTGGCTCCTCACAATATTCTACTTTATAACATGGCGATGGCTGTTCCTTTGTTTCTGGCATCAATCGGGTGACACAAAAATTTTAAAGCAGGTAATATAGGGAAGCAGGATGGTGTCAGGTTGAAAGCACTGGCCCTCCAATCAGGCAGAACTCTTTCTGAACCCCAGCTTCACCTCTTACGAGGTGACCTTAGCAGATCACTTAACTTTTCTGAGCCTTGGTTTTCTCATCCAACTAAGCAGGATAGTAGCTGCTTTGTGGAGTCACAAGAACTAAAAGAAACAGTACACAGAAAGCACCTGACATAGATCAGGTATTTAATAGGTTGCAGCTATTACTAGTATATAATTTTATTGCTAATGTGTGGCTTGCTGCTTTTGCCCATGGGTTCATTCATGGACAATTGAATGAAGGAGCAAATAAAGGAAGCACGGGGGTGAAGGGAGGTGAGTGGCTGTGTCTGGGGACTTCTGCCCTGTTAGTGTGACACATGGACCAAACTACTTCTGAGAAAACTCCTGCCTGAAAATCCTGTGAAGAAAATAAACCCTGTCATTTTAAAATAGATTTAGGGTGTCCCCTCTGCCTTTTGAATTTTATGTTGGAAAAATCTATGAAATTGGCAAACATGGATGAAAACCACTCAAAGTTCTTCTCAGAAGCCTCCAAGGGAAATCCAGCACAGCAGCCTCGGTGGTGATCCTCATTTCTGCTAAATTCCACAAGCATGACTCTCGGCCGACGAGACTGCACAGCATTCTGGATAGAAATCTCACCACCTGTTAAGCTGTCCCTATGATTACATAAATAACAATTATTCCTACTTCTGCTTCCTTTTTCCCCTACAATAAACTGGAGATTTCGGAAGTCAGAATTACAGACTCTCTTTCCCTCAACAGTTTTTTTTCTTAAGTTTCTGTGTCATGTTTTTCGGGTCTAACACACTGTGTACATGTATTTGATAAAGAGCCAATAGGCAGAATGATGAATGGTGGAGGTGATTTTCCAATGGTGTAAATTAGCACCTACCTGGACCCTTTCAGTACCTGTCTGAAAGGCGGTGGAGGAGAAAGAATTTCAATGAAAATTAAATAGATGGCTGATGGCACTTCTCCAGGTGACCCTCGACTAAATCAGCATTGCTAATATTAGGACCGGAGAGTAGGCCAAAGGCAGGTAGGACTGCCTGTAGTTTTTAAAACCTACCTACAAGGATCGTTGCATTCATCTTAGGATTCTAAACGAGACCTCATACATATTAGATGCTCAACGACTACGAAAGGGGCAGTAATTTTTTCTAAAAGGTAACTTCTTACTCATCTGGGCTTCTGCCAGCCTTCACTTTATCTATACCAACTAACTCTAAGCTTTAGTCATTTACACCTTCCAAATCAGGAACTAGTAAACTCATTTCTTCTCCTGATACTCGATCATAAAAGAAATAAGAGAAGTTGATAATGAAGAATAATCCTATATTTAGGTCCAGTTTGAACCAAAAGTCAGAGGTTTGACAGTCGTTTTCTGACTTGGATTTCATTCTGATTTCCTGGAGGCCAGCACCTTTGCATTGATAAAAATTAATGCCCTTTGGGTAATGTTTCCATACTTTATCC
The DNA here is from genome assembly GCA_004026885.1 of Lyroderma lyra. Lineage (NCBI taxonomy): Eukaryota > Metazoa > Chordata > Mammalia > Chiroptera > Megadermatidae > Lyroderma > Lyroderma lyra. Next base: position 87,081 of record PVJL010003090.1, read on the forward strand.
ATCTCTAGAGGTTGCTATTTTTACCCCATTCTCTCATTTTTATTTCTGCCAAAAGAGCTTACTTAGTTTATGCACCAGTAACTATACCTACATAGATTAGTTCAATAATGCTAAGGGAGAAACATAGAACTTAGCATCAGAAAATGTATTCAAAACCAATGTGTGGACTCTAGAGCCAGACTCCCCAAATTCAATCCCTAGTTCTGGCATTTACTAGCCATTTAAATTAACAAGTCATCTGTTGTCCTTACAACTCAATGCTTTTTTTATAAAATGGGGATAATAATAGCAGTTACTCATCGAGATGTGGTTATGAACTGACTTAATACATATAAAGTTCTTGGAATAATGCCTAGCACATAGTAAGTGTTCAATTAGTGTTTTCTATTATTATCACCACTATTAATATTATTACATTATTATTACTTTACATATATATGATTTGTTCCTTTTTCTTCATATTTTAAGAATATTTTCTTGTCACTCTTTTATATATCACTTAAATTTATTTTGTGATAATCTAGAGCCATTTATTGTTACCACATTTACTCCACACGTAGGCCACATGTCAAATCTTTAAAATTGTTTCCTTTATACTAAGGTAACATCTGGATTCTCTGAAGTTATCCTGAAATGCCTAAATTTCTCCTTGTCACCTTCACACTTACACACACATAGAATTGCTACTGGTCCTTATTATAATATATGTGGGCAAGGATGAGTTTTAGTTTGCTGTTACTTAGTTAATATATTGAATAAATGGTCACTAGAGCTCTGTGATTAAATCTGTCAATTAATGAGAATCTATTTTTAATGCTTTATGTAGGGAATAGGGGAGGAAAGAGCTACATATTTCTTAATCCAGTAGAAGGGCCAGTTCAGGACCTACCCAATAACAAGGCAGCCAGCATGGAAATATCAGAGGATAAGAGTAAAGCTGACCAAGGGCAGAAGATAAACAGAGAAAACCAGAATGAAGTTGAAGTTCAAAGTGGAGGGTCCTGTGACAAAGCCAGATGGACATTTTACCATTGACCGGTCACTTTAGAAGGCCTGTGTTCTGCCCTTCTTCTAAGCCATGCTTTGGAAAACTTAAATTATTTCTTGGTCATTTGGCCAAATCCCAAGGAATCGAGGATTTGTTGAAAGAAAGGAAGGAGAAAAGGAAAGAAAAAAAGAAGAAGGGTGAGAGGAAGATAAACAGCCCAGTACCAACCGTGAATTCAGTACAATTTCAGTCTAACCCACTGTACTTTCTGCATGTCTAACTCATTATGAAAATAAAAAGAGTTTTCATAATGATCCCACCAAATCACAAGCTATTCAGGAAGTGAAGATTAAAATAAATCACGATATGACAATTAAAATGTGTTCCCCATACCCTACTAAGGCAGGAAATGATCTAAAATGTTTTAGCCACGAATGTTAAAAAAAGGATTTTCTAATGAAATCTAAGTAATCTGAAATTTCCATAATTAGAACAGGGATGGCACAAAGGCTTCATCTTACATAACAACTGCCGCCTATCGGTGGGGGCTGCCTGGATTACTGTGTTGAGGAGGCTCCCGAGGCTGATCCAGGTTGAGGAGCAAAGAATACTGCGAATACTTAGTTACACCACCATGGGTCATATTTGTGGGATTCTGTGTTTTCACTGTTGTGGGCTGTGAACACAACAGTCTCTCTGAATTCTCGTTAAGATCAAGATTTTGCTATATATGTCACCACTAATGTTAAACAAATAGTTCATATCTACTATTAAGTCTGAAGAGCTACAAATGGTTCAGTACAAATGTTAAGTTCCAGAAAACTCCTACTTAAGACAGCGTCGCTATTTGCATGGTGTAGTTGTTTCATAATTTAGAAACTTTTATCTTGGTTTCCCAAAATTTTAAACTCTATTTCAGCTCTCATGAGCATTACAATGTTTTGTGGCAAAACAAGTAACAACAACTATCACTTACCGATGGTCCACTGGCCCCATCAATGACCACAAAGTCAAAGCCCTTGTAGCCTCACATTTCTGACAATATACCATATTTTGCCGTGTATAATGCACACCCAAACTTTCAGGAAAAAAACACTTTCATTTTAATTTTTTAATTCAAATTTTTATTTGTTTATATTTAGGTACTTGCTTTCTGTATTATAAAGAAACTTTACCATTTAATTTTTAACAGATTGTGATACAAGAAATTTTCAAGGATAGATACAAGGTACAAAGAAATTTTATGTATAAAAATTCTTTATATAAAAAATGATGATTGTATTCCAGGGTATTACTTTGCATACAGATATTATTATTGATTTTGAGAGTTACGCTTTTAACTCATAAGCATAAATAAGCAAGTGAAAAACATTTATATAGATACAGAATTAGTACTACCCATGTATAATGTGCATCCTTACTTTTCTCTCACAAATTTGGGCAATAAAGAGCACATTATTCCTGGCAACTCTTCTAAAGGAGAGTTAGGCACATCCTCCTTTAGTCATGGAAGGGAGTGAAATTTTAAATATTGAAGTCCCCAGTTGCTCTTACTTGCTCATGGACATCTAATTCCACATCTCAGAGATTAAACCATTTTATTATTTCGATTAGTGGCCCTTAGCTTTTTGACCTTCTGTGCATGTTTAAGTGACTTTTCAGTTTGGCTTCTCCCTAATTAGGAGAAAAAGCCTTGTATTTTAAGAATGTCACTGTTTAAAACAATGTGAGTTTAACATCACACATTTGCCTCGAAGCATCTGCAATGAACTCATCTTTATAAATCAAAACAAATACAAATGTAAAACCAACCAGTGGGTTCTATAGCCAAAATTATGTTGTTCTTGACCCTATTGGTATAAAAATTCAAATTCCTTTGTTGAAAATAGTTTCCTATAATAATACTTGATTCTCACAAATCTATTTCTGGAAAGTTCAAAAGGGGCAAAAATAAAGTTTGCAGAAAAGCACCAAATTAGCAATTAAAGTGTCTGCTGTAAGACCTAAACTGTGATACCCATTCCAAAAGATTAAATATTAAATCTTTGGGGCAATTTATTCAATTCCATAGAACAGAAAGGGCAGCAGAGAAAACGTGCAAACTTCAATGTTAGTTGCAAGTTTAGTGTTGCTTACAGTTTTCTTCTTTACTCTAAATCCTGTTACAAATAATGCAAACCTGTTTTTATTAATTTACATTAAGTTCATTTAACACTGATGAAACAGACCAGAAATGTATAATGAGGAACATTTAACAAGCTCCTGCATTAGGGCTAATCATGTTCTGTTTGTGAGAGCTTATTTCATTCTTGGAAAAATATCCTGGTGGAAAGCTCCATTCTTATTTAACAAGTAAAAAGAGGAGAGTCACCAGCTACTGATAACAAAGAAATGAACAAGCTTAATAATCTCCAATTTGGTTTTCCACTCCACTTAATGATGGAGGCAATTCGAGCTCTGTGGCCAGAGTACATGAGGAAGCATCCACAAGCACTGAAAATTTAATTAAAAGTCAGAAAGCCATTGCAGTGAAGACCCAGCAGAAAGCCATTTATTTTTAAAATCTAATATATTCTTCATGACTAAAGGCTAAAGCACATGCTGACTTACACATTTAGCTGTAACTGATTTAAGCTACTTGATGATTTTTTTCCTCTTCTTTTTCTTTCCTTTTTTCCCCCCTCACAGGGTGGTGCTCAATTTGCAATGAAGTAAATTGGCAGAATTTAATTTGGTGGATTTTTTTAACTCTGTAAAAAGAATCCTCATTAAAGCCACATGATCAGTTATATACTTCTTTTCCATCATTAACTAGCCTAACTGCAGGTAAAAGAGATACAATTATGGATTTATATAAATCCTATTGTCAATTTACAGCTAAAAGACTGGTGAGTTACCTCACTTTAAATAGGTTATTTTTTCCCCCTTAACCCTTCTTTGTTTTAATGAGGATTCAGTTTGTCACTGTCTGAGAAGTCTGCTAGCAGGAAAGTTTCTCAGAAATTAGAAGGAATAAAAAGTAGGAATGGGAGAAAATACTTGGCTAAATTTCAAATTTGCTGGAAGCCTCAACATTTGAAATGCATCTTCAGAACAGCCCATGTAGTGTCTGTCAGGTGCCATCTTGTAGTGCAGAAGCCAAAACGGTGTGGAAACTTGAAGAAGGGCTTAAGAATGAAGGGTAATCTCCATGGGATGGGGCACAATTGCAAAGAACATTGGGTAAAGTTGTGCCTTCCATCTGACCTTGATAAGGATAGATTTTCTCTAGTTATGTCCTTACCTCGTTCCAAAAAAAGTGAGTGAGGATTTAAAGCAGCTGAGTCCTCTGAAAGAAACCAGAAAGGAACCCTTCCCACTACCCCTCGCATCAAGGGAAATGTGATTCCGTGCAAGTCGGTCACCAGCCCCCCACGCTTTTCTCTGAGATCACAATTTGGTGGTTTCTGAAGTCCAAGGCATTCTTGGCCCTTTTTCTCTCTTCTTCTTTCCAGACTAGATTAAATAGCAAACCCATTTCCCAAGTTAGCTAATACTAATCTACTGGCATTGACTAAATTGGGGTGACCTCCTAGGGCTGGTCATCTCATTTTACCTTTGACAGTCCCCGCAGAGGAGACAGGAAAGTGAGAATTTTCCTAAGGGGACAGCACAAATCTCCAATCTTTCCTCCTCTCACAAGAACATCATTATATCTGGGAGCTATTTTTTTATTGGTCAATAAATGCATGCTGCATGATTATGATTAGCTGGCTTTAAATAAGGTCAGGGAAAAGACTTTGTGACACCTATCATCTTGTATCTTCAGCTGTCCTGTGCATCCGCATTTAGGCATTAGCCCAGGAGAGATGGAAAACTACATTCTATGATTAATTCCCACTTTTTATGGCACCCCTAAATGTGAATATTGCAAACTTTTCTGGGATATGACTCACTTGTTGTTCTATTGGACATCTTTGGGGCCAAAGCTTACAAAATTATCATGCATAGGTATATAACTGACCAAAATAATTAGCCTTATGTTTCAGCAGAAATAGTCATTCTTTTTCCATTTTATAATAAATCCTGTTACAAATAATCTGAATTCTACTAATATCTGGAATTAATGGTGCTCTCCTATAACTTCCAGAATTTTCTTGGTGCAAGTCCCTCCCTGACACACTGAAAGCCAAACCACTTCTCATTGCAAGTTGAATCCAATTCCCTTATCAAAAAATAACCTGTACTACCTAACAATGCAGGCTTTATCTGACACGGCCCATATTCAGAGTCTTCTACTCCTACATGATCTGCATTGAGTAGGTCTAAACCAGATAAAATATCTCAGTGCTATGACCCTGCCTTCAGCCTAATGAAATGTTAAAACTTTTCACAAAATAACATGAGACTTTTGGTGGTCAGTGTTCAGAATAAAATATGATAGTCCATCCCTAACTAGTTGTGAAGCATGAAACTCCTCCCAAGGTGATGACTCAGAACCCCAAGAAGAACTTGCAGTACCCCTTAATCCTATTAATTGTGCAATGCTTTTAATCCTATTAATTGTGCAATGCTTTTGGTCACTGATGTTACTGAACTTCATACTTACCTCATCCTATGGCCCTATTGCCATACAGTAACATAAAAATCCTGATGACACAAGATTCACATCCATACCAATTGCCAAAACTACCAGAACAGGCTTTAAGGAGGCTGAGTGTCTATGACAAATGAGAACCACAGATTTTAGTTTACTGCCCTATTCCTGAAATGTTCTTCAAAGCATAAAAAATCCAATGGTGATAAAATGATATAGGATTTTCACTGAAACAACACAATGGGTTCTCCTCCTTCCTATTACCAATTTTATGACAACGCTTCCACCTACACCTTCTCCCAAACACTGTGCTCCAGTCTGTCTGCAGTTACCTACCCCAGCGCTTCCTCGCTCCTACTTCACCCCAGAAGACATCTACCTAATTGAGCCTCAGGGAGCTACGAATGACATTTATTCTAGCTCTTTGTGTGCAAAGGAGAATGCAGACAAAGTATACTGACCAGCACCAGTCTGGAAAGAACCCATTCACGTGGGTGACGTGGTACGACACCTCAGAAGAGCCAAGGAGACTTTTATCAGTTTATTCTCCACTGTCCACATGAGGAACCCGGTGGCCTGAGAGCAGCTTGTTCCATCACTCATGCTCCTTGCTTCCTTGGTTCTTCTGCTGGTTAGATGTGAACTTACCCTAGCCCTTCAAATCAGTCACATTCCCAACACAAAAGGATGCAAAGATCAAATCTGTGTTTTACGTAGCTGACTCTGGCTGCAGGAGAACAGACAGGGAAGTGCTGACACAGCAATCACTAGTCTAAAGTGGGAGGCGTGGGCACGGGCAGAGGTGGAGGTGGGGTGCGAGGTGCATGCCTCACGCTGCTGGAGTTTCAGTGCGTGCTCGGATCTGGTTGCTTTTCTTAGCCCTGGATCATCGGTACTGCCCAGCTTCTCCTTCTGCTCATGGCTTTTCTATGTTTTTGTTTTAAATTTTGTTAAATATTTTGTACTATCTCTACTAGAAAGAACACATGGAACTTTGATAAAAACAGTTCTATCATGCTTCCAACCTTATCAAAAACAATAAATGTTTTCTTTGATAGATGGGGTAGAGAGTTGTACATATGTCCCCAGCGACCTACTATGTTATAGGGTTTAGATGAAAAAAAAAAAGTTGACTTTTTCAATAATTTTTATAAGGCTTAATGAGCACCTTAACCAGTGCAGTAACAGGAGAAATGGAAAAGGACAGAATAAACTCAAGAACTGTTTAAGTTGGTGAATTTGGCAGTATTTGGTGACTGATTATAAGTGGCAGGTTTCTAGCTTGACATGCAGATAAATGACGACAGAATGAATTGCAGTGAATGATAAGGATGCAAAGAGGACAAGACAAGGGAGAAGTTGGGGCATGTTGACTTTGAGGTGTCCATGGAAAAGTGAGATAGAAATAACCAACAGCAAGTTAAATATAGGTGCCAAAAGTTGGCAATGTAGATTTGGGCATCTACAGCCAAAGAGTGGCAATTAAAATCATAAGAATGTATGAGATTTCCTAGGTGGCTCATGCAGAAAAATAGGAGAAGTGGGTGGGCTAAAGCCGCAGCTGTTGAGAACCTTCTTGAGATGAGATCAAAGGAAGACAAATCCAGAGAAGAGTTTTAAAGAGTGTTGCTCTTCCAACCTGAAGCACATGGTAGGAGATACCAAGTGAAAGGCTCATACAGCTGCCTGTTGGTGTGTGTGTCCATGTGCGCCGGTACGAAAGGATTAAATGGGAATGGAGAAAAGTAATGAAGGATACACCCCAGAGTGTACAGGTAGGAGCAGGGTTGAGAGAGAAATGGAATGAAAGAGAAAAGAAAAGGGCAGCAAGGAAAGTAAAAATCAACATGTAAGAACCACTTTAATTAATTGATTCCATTTACATGAAAATCTGTGTGTGTGTGTGTGTGTGTAAAACAATGATAAATTTTTGTAAAAAACAGTTGTATCTGTGTCTACTTTCCATCAGAAGTTTTGAGGACATACTTCAAGTGAAAAAGCAGAATACAGATTAATGTGTATAGTATGGTCTTATTTCAATTATTTTTTAAATTAGGCACGAGCATGTATTTTTGTCTATGTATGCACAAAAAAGACCCAAGTGTGCAAGGTCCACCCCAGGCTGCTATCACCGGGTCCTTTGGGACCATGGCATGGTAATGGAAAGGAGCGGCAAGAATGAGGTTCTCTTTCTATGTCTTTACATTGTTTGACTTATAACAAAGCAGATGACTTTGTAGTTTAGAAAACATCAAATAAATAATTTAAAAATCAGAGCAGTGGTCTCCTGAAATTTAAATTCAGCTGCAGTAGCCAGCACCTCGTTAGAGAGAGCACCACATCTTTTCCTTTGAAAGTTACTCACTGCTGAGCCACAGGCTAAATTTGCTCCTGGTTCCTCAGGCTACTGTTTTTAGAACTCCTGCTCACCACCACCCTGCCCCCTTTTATACCTCACCCTTATATGTTCCTGAATTGTTTTTTTCTTCCTATATTTTCAAGTGCAGACCATTTCACTTAACAACTCTTACACACTTTTGGCATCTTAACTATTCTCTCCTCTTTGAATTTTTCAGTTGATATAAGAAAGGCCTCTCTCTATTACTTTGGAAAAGTAAATGAGTTCATTATTTTCCAAAATTAACCTTTGTGAAGTTAACCAAGGTAGCTGAAATGTCTTCAAATTCTAAAGGATGTGATTATTTTTATATATGATGTTTATATATCACATATATTTTATATATAAATGATTATTTTCTTTCAAATCTCTAATTTGGATTACAGAAACATGTGGGCTGAAAATGTGGGGGTCAGAAATTAAAGCCTATCCCTTAGAGAGTTCCAGGATGGGTACCCCGAAGAAAACACTACATAAAGAGTGAGAGAACACTGCCACGGGGAGCAACACACCCATATAGACCATGGAACCTGCCTGGACTGAAGTCAAAAGCAAGATTTAACAAATGATTGCAATTACGTGGTGGGGACACACATGTAATCTGCCTGAATGCTTGACTTCCTTTTGTTCCCTCCTCTGCAACGAGTAACATCATCTTTGTCACTTGTTCCATGACAAAGAATGATTCATTCAAGGGGAAATTGGCTTTAATCAAGGATAAAACCAAAGCTTTCAGATTTCACACAGAATTCTAAAAAGTGGCCAAGAATTACTGCCCCCTTCCCAGGATCTCAACAGGAATTTAACTCAGCAGAGTATCAACTCAGTTCCAGAAAATTTTGATGCCTGGTTCCAGCTCATGAGATGGAGATAATAGGTAGGTTAGCCTCCCGTTTTAACTGGGTCATCGTTGAAAAGATAAAATACATTGGTTTGGGTCATGTTTTGATAATATTCATGGACTGAAGCCTCAGAGATGGGGACATGTTTCATTGTTTGGTGTAACTACCTGCAAAAAATACAGGTTACTCCTAAGATTCTAGTTTTTAAAAGAATTTCCTTCTATTGGGTAACATGCTTAGGATATATTTTTTAAAACAAATAAAGTGTACTTTTACCTGATGAAAGGAGACTTCACTGCCACTAACCTGAATCTTCTTTCTGGAAAAGACAACAGTGGAAAGCAAAGGACGACCTTGAGGTGAGTGACCCCTCCTGCCTGCAAGGCATCACCACACGTTCACTGCTGAATGAGCTGTCTGGGGAAGGTGGGACTTCGGACAGACAGGGCAAGGACAATGGGAGATGGTCAAAATGGCACCTGTCCTATGACCAGAACTGAGGGCTCCTGGCACTGAAGGTTGTGCTCTGCCCTAGAACTGGTTTAATAAATAGGACAGTGTCATATGTACCCATTCAAGCACATAGAAAGTTTGCTCGTATGCTTTCTGAAACTCTTATTAACACGCAGGGTTACTCGACAGAACCCACCATCAGCCCTGAACAGCTCAGGTTGCAGAAAGCTGCATCTCACTCCTCATCCTTGGGCCTTAGATTTCTTTCTTCTTCTCCCCTTACTTTAATTGTGCAGGAGTAAATGCAACCTAAGCAATGTAAAAATCAAGCCTTGCTAGTTAAATATAAAAACATGGAAGCAAAATATCTGAGAAAGGTTACACCTCTTTAAAGATGCAAATTGATAATGGAGCTCAATATTAAAACAACAGAGCACTGTTAATTTTTAAAAAGGTGCAAATTGCTAATGTTACTTAAGGCTCCTTTTTAAAAATTACTTATTAAGAGTTCTAGCACACACAAAAATTAAAGAAAATAAACACTTAAAAATAGAGGGGGAAAGGGCTAACCATGAGCTACAGTACAATCTTTTGCTTTTTTCTGGACTTGCTGGTTTCAATAAGGGTGTTAAAGTTTGGAGACTATATTATTTATCCCCTGGTTAGTCTAGAAGTCCTCACACTTGATATATCCATTATCTATTTCCACAACAGTACAGTATAACAAACACAATTCAATAAAAATATGTATCACCTCACAAATTTGAGTATCAGCTGATCTCAACTGACCTTGGCTGGTCTGGCTTGGTCTCACTCACACATCTGCAGGTACCTGTGGGTTGACTTGGAGGCTCTGCTGATCTTAGCTGAGCTTGTTCACATATCTGGGGTCAGCTCTCTGTTAACTGATCTATTGACTGGGATGATGGGACATCTGGTCTATGCTCTATACTTCATCCTCCAGCAGGTTAGCCCAGGCATGTTCTCATGGCCATGACAGAGGAGCAACAGTTGAAGAGAAACATGTAAGCATTTTCAACCATGCACAAGTATCGCATTGGGTACAATTGTTTTGTAGCATCCTATGGAGGTAAAAGGCCAACCCCACCGATTGTTAGGTTGGATGTCAAGACTGATGACACTTGACATACTAAAGAAATTTGAAAAGAAGTTTAATACTCATACAAGGGACTTCTTGGGGGAGCAGGGTAGATACAAGACAAATCTGGAATGGCAAAAGAGCAGAAAGTGAGTTGGGCTTTTATAGTGGCTGGGGGTGGGGGTGGGGACAGAGAAAGGATTGTCATGTGGGTTAGGGTGTTCAAATTTCCCATTGATGCCACGAGCTCAGGGAGTGCATGTGCATTTCCTTGTCTAAAGTTAGATGTATGGTGCTAAAGAAGGGAAGATGGGAGTCTAAATGCTGATGGTCAGACATCAAAACTGGAGTCAGACTAAGCCAACAATCCATTGGCCAAAGCAAGTCATGTGGCCAAACTCAGAATCAAAGAGGAGAGAAATCACGTCCAGTGAGAGCGATCACAATACCCCATGCGTGGATATAGAAATGAGGCTGAATTGAGACTATTAATGCAATCAATCTAACATACCTGATGAATATGGAGACTCGGGCATTGTTGCCTCCAGAAAAAATTCTGGATACATATGATGAAACAATAGGTTATATGCTCAAGACACTGGGGAGGTATAAGAAAAATGACGAATCTAAAGAGTTAATGAATTTTACGTGACCATCCAAAAAGGAATGTAATCAACTTCAACTGAGTCTGACAGTCTGCGGATGGTGGGGGTGGGTGAAGAGGGCTGCTAGATCCCACGTTAGATGCCTGTCATTTCCCAAGTCACGATGTTAGGGCCTATGCCAACTCAGTGTGATTATTTCTTAGTGAATCTTCCTGAGAAAGAAGACCCCTAACCTTGTCAAATCGATCACAGTCGGACTTCCTTTCCCTATCCCATTGTTGGAATGTGAGAAACATACATCAATTTCAATATTGATCTAAGTAAAATACAGCAAGAAAAGAAAGCCTACTGGCCTTCAGCGTTCCCTTCAAGTCCCCTGCCCCCCATATGCAATAACAATATAAGTATAAGTACTTTTTATATTGTCCACATTTGAATTACCTATATCTCTGTCAACCCAAGAAACATCTACAGAGCTCCTGGTCTGCACAATAAGCAGGTAGAGTGCTCTTTAGCTCCCCCTCAACCCCCCCACCCCAATACACACCATAGCACACTGTCCCCATCATCTGCCTCCTTCAGAAGACACTTGAGAGTGGAACCAGTGATTATCCTGAAACCAGCGGTGCCGGACACACAGGTCAGTCCAACCCAGGGAAGAAAAGAGAATTTTATTGCCACAATTTAAAACAATTTCTCCAAGTCGATGAATAGAAACTTGAAATGTTAGATTCTTTAAGAAAGATCCTACTATAAAAGGGTAATAACACCATGGGATAAAAAAGGATAATGACTCAGGGAAAAACACTGAAAAGAGTTTAGGTAAATAGAAGAAAGAAAAATCAAGGAAGGTCAGAGTTATGACGGTAAAGGAGAGAGATGTAAAAGTACAGTTCATCATAAAAAGGGAAGGAAGGAGAAAACTAGGGAAACCAACGAGAGCCAATGAGAAGTAAAATGAAAAGACTTTTTCAAGGAATCGGGTGTTAAAAGGCAAATGCACTGGAAACTTTTCAAGCGTTAAACTCTACCCAAAAACAGTATGAGGGGAAATTTTCACACAGGAAACTTGGAACAAGTTAAGAAAAGGTATAACAGGTCTTTTGCTTATGTTTAGATGGTATAAAGTACCAAATCATAATTAAAGCACTTTACCAACACTAATTAAGGTAGGTAGGTCAATATTATTGGCCTGGATTTGAAGCAAGAACCACCCTTAGAGCTAGAAAGATTAGATACCTCAGCAGGATCGAACAATGAGTGTGTTTCTCCAAAAAAGAAATGTGTCAGTGGTTTTGCACAGAGATGGAGCTATGTAAGACTGGGAGGACTTATGAGAAACCTCTCAGGGCAGAGGAAGAAATAAATACAGAGGATGCCAAAAATATATATACATATTTTAAGACAGGAAAAACCTGTATTAAAATTGTAATATTCAATATATACTGATAACAACAGATGCCTGTAAGTCACGTTTGACTTCAATTACAAGAGGTGCTCAAAGAGGTTACCATCAGTATTTACATAATACACAGATGAGATCTGTCAAAACGTGTATACGTTGTTTTGGCACCACCGGCATAAATGAGCAAAGGGCAGATAAGGCGTTTAAAAATGTACAGTTTCCTAAAAAAGTCCTCAGGGCTTTAAACATACCACCCTGTGTCCGGCAAGTTATATTCCCAGGATGACCAAGAGTCAAGCCCATTAAAGAGAGATCGCTCCTCTTGGCAGGGAACTGCAAGTTCATGTAGGTCTCTGACTTGGAGGGGAAGCCAGAGATCCAGAGAGAACCCAAAAGAGAGGTCTAGCAGGTCTGGAATCGACACTGGTGCCAGCAGATGATACTTGCAACAGCTTGTCTTTCTTTGCCACTAAACTTGCTGTAAGTGAAGTCCTCAATGCACATGGGGTGGGCTTCCCAGCTGTGTCATTAACACCCATGTGACATCTGAGCCAGCTGGGCCCCCTGTACTTCTCTCATAGCTAGTATCGCTGGACCGCAGCCACTGGTTTAGGAGTGTACTCCCCTACTAAACTGTAAATCCCTTGAGGTCAGGGCTTGTGTCTTCCTCGCCTCTTCCCCCACAGCACCCACCAAGCTGCCCATCATGTAGTAAGTGGTAATTAAACTAAGTGAAATAAGAGATCCGTCAATGGGTGAGCAAATTGTAAACTCTGCTGAATCGGCTTTGTTGACAACTCTCGGGGCACCTCACTAGAATTTGAAATATTCACCACTAGGTGGCACTATTTTAATGAGGTAGCGAAGCCCTCCCCCGACTTCCTTACTGTGGGAGACAGGTACATGCTTTAATCAAAGAATAAAAACCATTATTCCCAAAGTGGAGTTTTCTAATCCTGGAATTTCTCTTAAATTTCCATAATCCTCTCCTGTTTGACTTGTCAAAAGGAAAATACTTTCCAATATATTCTCACTTTCCCCAATCCCATTGTTACAACCACATAAATCACCATGAGAAAGATGGTTCTTCCTCCGTAAGCCTGGGGAACTTCCCTTGTTAGGATTTGTAATTGTTATAGGTGTTTCCAACCTTGTATGCAGGGGCTGTAAAACCACATCCCTGTGGACAGAGTCAGCCCAGACAATAACCACATAAGCAGCTACTTGTCCCAGAACATTTGTGAAGTCTCTCAAAGTTTAGGCTCCTAGGCCATTGTCACTACGGCCCGTAAGAACAGGGCTCAGAGTCAGTACTAGGCAGTCAGACTGGGAGGGCTCCAGGAGACAGAGAACCCAGAAGGAGTCCCTGACAAAAGCGGGGTGAAAGGGGGGCAGGCAAAGAGGGAGGCAATTTCCCTGGGCACCCCTACCCCCAGGAGTGACAGTCACTCTTAGGGGTCAGGGCGTTAAGTCTCCTTTACTCAGGCTCAAAAAAGCCATTTTCTTCATGAAAAGACAAAATAAAATTAATTAGTGATACTGCCTTGTCCATATATTCAGGTTACCACTATAAAAATATATATTTGCTAAACTGGTTTTATTCACTTCTAAATACACCTGACACCAGGAAATAATGTCTTTTCATCTTTAAGGTCATAAGGGTCATGCTGATCTTTGGACTCTCCAATGTGCTCCACAAGTAGCTGCTTGCAGGTTCCCACTTGTCCCCCACACCCCAAGCCCCTCTTCTGAGCGTCGGCATGTGACGGCTCACATGACTATTTAGTGTCCACACTGCTGAAGGCGAACTGTCGCGCCCACTCAACTGGAACTCTGGGAGAGCAAAGATCATGCCTTTTGTATCTCCTAAATCCATTTTTATTGCTTAGCACAAAGCCCTGTTGAATAAATATCAGAAGAAGGATAAAGTAGCCTAAGTGTGAGCTAGAACTCAGCCACGAACTCATCTTTATTAGAGGCGACAAGGCAGCTGAACATCTTCACCACCACCCAAGTCTGCATCATCTAAACCCCACACATTGAGATGCAAACTCATCCTCCCCTGGTCTTCATTCCCCCAGGCTGGCTCCTCCTCCTGCCTTTGTCCTTTCTGTTGGTGGCACGGTGACGCCTCCAGTTATCCAAGCTCAAAACCTTAGCGTACTCTTTGCTTTATAACCCGTCTCGCCACTATATTATACAATTCTTGAGGATGAGGATCCTTTATTTATGGTCTTCATATTTTCTTCAGGGCCTTTCACAATAAGGGTGTTCAATTCATTAATTCATTTACTTGAGAATATAAGCTAAATGCTTTCAATAAAACCACAAATAAGATAGGACATATACATACATCCAAACAAAGAAACTATAAAAGAAATGGGGAAAATTTGAGCTAACCTATACCTCCAAACTTTGCAAAGGTATCTTTCATTAAAGAAAAACAATTTGTATTCTTGTATTATGAAAGATAGAATACTCTGTGGGGTAAGACATGAATTCCATTCACTCAACTATAAAACCAGTGAAAAGGTCCAGATTTGGGTATAAAAGAGGTACAAAGGCAATTTAGTACTGAACGGTTTTTAGAGGTGAGAGACTATTCTATGCTCCAACCCTTCCTTGGTGTCCTGCCCAAACAAGAGACATAGCAATCTGATTGATAATTTCAGAAAAGTTGATAGAGGATAGATGCATAATATCTTCCATATTGCACACTGCATTTTAGAAGATGTTAATGTTTCTGTCTCCAAAGCTAATACATACTGTAACTTCCAGGTGCCCTAGGAGCTGGCTCCTGAGGGCTATTCCTTGCCCATGTGATGATGTCACACAAGCTTTCACCCTATCACGTGCAAGGACGACCCCAGTACTACTGCACCCATCGGAATTTCTAAGGCCATGAAATAATGATACCGACCTTCCCCCTTCCTTATGAGATGACTGTCAGGCATCTCAGAGAAACAAAAATGGTCAAGAGCACAGGATGTGGAGTCAGAAAAATCTGGTAATGATTATTATTGCTGGTGGTGGTGGTGTTACTACCATTATTATTTTCAGTACTTTTAGTATTCAGAATGGTCCTGGGCTACACCAATGCCTATACCTAAGACCCATGCCCCTTCCAGTCCCTGTGGCACCGGTCCACAACCCACAGCTAATGCTTAATGGGGGGTTTATTATATGCCAGACACTGTGCTAAGATCTCTACACACATGACCTCATCTGATCTTCACAACAACCCTATGGAGCGCATTGTATTACTACCCCCATTTCCAGAAATCAGAAAGGATAATCTTAATTCAGTTCACATGGCCAACAAGGAGAGGAATCTTTCTGATGGATTTTATCTGCCTTTCCTCCAGCTTTCTACAAAAATGTGTCCTTTTTGGTTTTCAATTTCTATTTTTAAATCTGTACCTTGACATTATACCATACAGTTCGGGAGAAGTCACATTCATTGAGGTGCTTGGGTACAATTCTATAACCATGACTAAACTTTCTAATATTCCTGGAACATGAGAAAAATGAATATATTAATAGAATAAAAAGTAGTCAGTCCATAAATAAGACCAAGGTTGTCATTTTACGGAGGAGAAAAATAAAACCCACAGGTAAAACATGTCTTGCTCCAAGTGACTCAGCAGGAAGGGAACCAGAACCCAGGGTACCTCTTTCCCCAAAGGGTTCAGCTCCCACTGAGACTAACTCCGAACAGTCTAAAATTCTGTATTCTTCCTTACAGATAGCATAGCATAGTGGTTATACTAATCCTGGTTTTTTCCCTATACATTATGATATTTTGATGTCTTAAACAACCTTTCTGACTGGGGAAAGACAATTCCTCCTGGGGCTGGCTAATTCTTAAGAGTCACTAGAGGACTCAGTCAAGAGTCCTTTGAAATGTAAACTAACCAATCCACAACCAAACCTGCTCCATCCAGCCTCAATACCTCAGAATACAGACATCCCAGGGCCAAGGACCAGGCAACTAGAGACCACTCCCACAGAAAACGAGCCAATCCTGAACTCCTTTACCCGCCCTCCCTCGTCTTTTCCTCGGAAACCCCGGTGAAGGCTGTGGGCTAAACCTGTTGCTTGCTCCCACTTCTGCTTCCTGACCAAAACCCGGTGTTGCTCCCGTGGCCCTGTGTAGTAAACTTTTCTTTCAATGACATTGACCTCTCCATGTCATCACTTAGTCACCTTTATAAATTAAGACTTGGGCACAGAACAGGGGTGAAGAGCAGAGACTCTAGAATCAGACCAAATGGACATACTCCTATTCCATCACTATATAACCTGGGCAGCCAGTGAGGTCTTGGAAGAGCTCTGAAGGCTGAATGAGACATCACCAGGCTGACTGAGCAGGAGAGGACATTTCAGGCAGAGCAGATGTTAGAGGTATGATAATGGAGGCATTAAAGAGTATGAAGTACTCAGAGAGGCATTAGAGTAAGGTACTGCCAGGGCACAAAGACCAGGGCACGAAACGGGGCAAAGAGGAGGCTGGAGGGGCAGGCACAGGTCACTCACAGGTCAAGCTAAGGCCTCGCACTTTCCCCTGGAGGTGACGAGGGACCAGGGACAGGTTGTAAGCAGGCCGGGACAGAATCGGAGAGGTCTTTTGGAGAGCTTCTAACTCCAACTTCTCTTGCTTTCCACCTCCCTGGACATGCCTTGCACCTCCTCTTCTTCAAGTAAAATCCCAAATTAAGGTCAAGGTCCTGCTCATCGCCGTTGGAGAGCCTTGTCTGGCTGGCTCGTCCATCCCATGCAGCTCTTTCTTTCTCCTTCCCTGTATTTCCTCAGCAAGTCTGATCAGCGCTATCATGACTCACTAGCTACTGCCTTGAACAGTCCTCCAGACTTTCAGAGGCGAATGTTTGTGAAGCCACCAGATGACGGGTGCTTTCAGAGTGGGCCCCTGTGTTCTACATCTGGATCCCCTCCCAGTAGCCTATAGTGACAGCTCACCGTGGACAGCTTGGAGAGGCCTCCTGCAGCCATCAGAGGAGTAGCAGACTGCTTATCCTGCACGTACTCCGCATTTTCAGAAAACAGAAAATTTCCTTTGAAGTCCTGCATCTCTCCAGAATGCAAGGATTCCCAGGGAAATTGGGCTACCTGAGTCTTAGTTCTCCAGGGGCCTTCCTTCCTCCGCAGGTACACAAGTGCTTGCTAAAAGGGCAAAGCTATTCAATTAGCTGTCATTGAAGTTTCTTCTTTCCCCACAGGTGTAAATTGGGTGCTTTCCTGTTGTTTTGAACTTGACTCAACATAAAAAAGATATTTATTTCCTGACTGTCCCTGGCTCCACAGAAGGAGGTGAAGACACTTGCAGGCCTTAAAGTTTACCCTGCATGCCTCAGTGTTCTCCCTGGGGATGTCGTGCACAGGGAGGGTTTCGTTAAGCAAGTTCTAGGGCCATTCATTCTTCCTGGGCCTACAGAGCGAGAGTAGCAGGCAGTAGCTAAGGTATTCCAAAAGCGGTTAAATCTGCAAATGGCATATCATTGCCATGCACTTAAGTAGATTTCTCTCAAGAAAAAATAAAAAAGACTAATTGTAAAATTAGCCTTATAGAACTTTGATCAAAGAAAGTTTGATCTAAGGATGCATCAAATCTCCTTGCAAAACTCTGACTTCAGAAACAGAGCATGTTTTCTCCCGCTGCTGCTTCCCATGATTTCCGTTACAGTCACGGCTCCCCTTCGTGTACGGTGCACGACGCACTCGTGGTCTGTCCCTGCTCCCTGACTACTGCCATTTCCTCAACATTTCCACCTTCTTCTGCCAAACTGACCTCTTATTTCCTCACACGGGCCATAGTCTTTTTCTATGCTATTTTTTTTCTACTTAGAACATGTTTCCACACACCTTCACCCCAATTTTCTGGTTAACTTTCATTCCTAAATGTAGCAACCAAAATTCACTGGTGTCTCAAGGAGGCTGACCGGACAGAAAACAATGGTACAGTCCATTTCAGATGGTGCATATGGTCAGCCTAGTCTCACTGGGCTAAATTCAAGGTGTCAGTGGGCTGACCACAGGTACCGTTTGAAACGGGACAGTACTGTTGTTTTCTGTCCATTTAAAATGGTACGTCTGGTCAGCCTAGTCTCAAGCACTCTTGGCATTGTGTTGGGCTGTAATATAATAAATACCAGTAAGATGTGCCTTGAACTCCAGCTCAGACAGTGTCCTCTCCAGAAACTACCTTCATCTCTTACTCGTTGGGAGTCAAGGAGCTTCCCCTCGTCTTCGGCACCGTCTTGTATTACAGAACTAATCATACTCCACCATAACCAGTCGGTCATTGATCAAGTCTCCCGCCAGGCTGTGACTTGCCCGAAGTCAGACACAGTGTCTTCCATTTCAACCCCCGCCCCCACTTCCATCCCTAAAGCCTGGAGATTAGTATGCACTCAATAAATGCTTATCGGATTAATGAAAAAATAAATAAATGAATTACACTGATAGGCTTTGCATGGCCACAAACAGACCTGTACCTCGGGAGATCCTTATGCAGGCATGGGTTTAAAATTCCAGCCACATTTTACTGGTTAAAGTTTGAAAAAGTTACAAAACCTACATCTCCATTTTTCAACAAATAGATAGAACCAGTACCTGCCCTAATAAAATTTACATTCTAGAGGGAAAGACAAACAAAGAAACAAACAAACAGAAAACCAGTCAGTGGACAAGTCAGGTGCCATAAAGGAAAGAAAAAGGAGACATGGAGAATGGCGGGGCAGTGACGTACACCGTACTGATCCTTTTTTTGTTAATCCAGATGAATCAAAATATTGTAAAAATAAACACCATAAAAGCACTAGAATAATCACAGGCAAATTATCTATAGACTTGGAACTGAAAGTATCTTTGTAAACAAGAGATAAAACCTAGAAATACAAAAAAGGAATGATAAATGGTCTACAAAAAAATGTCAAATTTTTGTACAGAAAGGAATGCATAAAGTCAAAAGTCAAAATACTTGGAAAAACACGTGCAATGTGAATGCACATGTAGTTTAAAAGGCAATAAAAATAGTCAAAAACTATGAACACGTATTTCATAGGAAAACGAATACAAAGATTCTATATACACATGAAAATATGCTCAATTTTGTAAACTCAAAGAAATAGAAGTCAAAATAATGAGATACCATATTTTACCTATGTGGCAAAAAAATGTAGCCATAATAAGCAACAGTGGCAGTAGTGCTTAGAAATATGAACTTAATAAAGTTTCTATTAGAATTATCACTATTATTGGAAAAGTGTAAATTTACATACTATTTTTTAGTAGCAATTTGTCTATGTCCAAATTTCT
This sequence comes from Lyroderma lyra, assembly GCA_004026885.1. Taxonomy (NCBI): domain Eukaryota; kingdom Metazoa; phylum Chordata; class Mammalia; order Chiroptera; family Megadermatidae; genus Lyroderma; species Lyroderma lyra. The sequence continues at coordinate 106,782 of PVJL010003090.1, forward strand.
AAATACCCATGTACTTTAACCCAACCATTCATTGTCAGAACATTTTCTATGGACATACTCATATAGATTCAAAAATATATGCCAAAATACAGATACATCTTTGTAACTGTAATTATAAAACAAGAAACAATCTAAATGTCCATTACCAAGAACCAGGTAATATACTCTGATACATTCATACAATGAAATCAATAAAATAATGAGGTTGGTCTATATGAGGATGGACAATTAATTTTGTGCGCTCATCCTACAAAAAGTGCTACATACCTCATTGCTGAGTATCACTACGGTCACCTTTGAAGTACTCCCCATGGGAAGCTGTGCACCAATGCCAGCACGTAGTCCACCCTTCAGAGCAATTTTGGAACTCTTTCTGGAATGGCCATCTGAGCTGTCATCCTCTCCAAAATCTGACAATGAAGGTCATGAACTTGCTACTGTGCACTTACATTGGCACCGCAGTGCACACAACTTAGTTATGCAGCCTTACCGTGCTGCCAACAGAAATGCAGGGTAACAAGTTCACCAACGTAATGGTCAGAGTTTGGGTACAATGACAGCTCTGATGGCCGTTCCAGAAAAAGAGTTCCAAAATGGCTCTGAAGGGTGGACTAAGCAGTGATGTGGGTGCACAGCTTCCCAAGGGGAGTGCTTCGAAGGTGACCGTAGTGATACTCAGCAAGGAGGTATGCAGCACTTGTTCTAGGATGAGCTCACAAACTTAATTGTCTGACCTCGTATATACTTAAGGAAAAAAAAGCTCCCATATAAGAGGGCTGTCAGCAAAGTATCCAGCCATGTAATATGAAAAATGGAGGCTTATGGCTGGATTTTTTCCAGACAGCCCTCGTATATTACATTTTAAAGACTATATAGACAGTGGTGTGCATAGTTTCATTCTATGTGTGTACATTAAAATTGTACACATTTAAAAGTATGTACACACTACACACACACACACACACACACACACACACACACGTGCAAAACCTGACCAGAAAGTATCCAGCCATGTTATATGAAAAATAAAGGCATTTATGGCTGGGTTTTTCCAAACAGCTCTTGTACACACATGTACATTTACCATCCATATATGAGGGCTGTCCAGAAAAAATCCAGACATTGTCGATTTAATGAGAAAAGGTGTGTGGCTGGATACTTTCCGGACAGTCCTTGCAGTTCCACGCATACAAGTATATGCATAAAATCTTTTTCTGGAAATATCTACAAAGGAACGAGATGATAAGAGAGGAGATATTTTACTTTTTATTATATGCTTTTCTGTGAAGTTAATATATTAGTTGTATAAAATCTATACATATATGAAGTTTCAATAAGATTAATATATGTAAGTTCCTTGGCACAAAATAGAAATACCCAATAAATGTTAATTTTATTCTCTCTTAACACTGAGAGCTCATAATTCTTCTCTAGGACCAACCACAACTCTTTTTAATTTAACCTCATAACTTTGAATCTTGATGTTCATAAATAATAACTGAGGATCTTAAAATGAGATAAGACAATTAGATCATTCTCCTAACTTTGTTTTTGGTCTTTATTAAATAAAACTAATTTATTTACACTTTAAACTCTTCAACATTCCAGTTTTCCTTCCTAATCCTAAATACTGGCATTTTTTAAATGTGATTTTTGTGTCTAATTGGCTTCCTTCTACCACCAGATTATCAGGGGAAATCTTTTTATTTCAAAAAAAAAACAAGAAAGAAAGAAAGAAAACTCAGGGGAAATCTTTTGATTATCAAAAATGGAAATTTTCACTCAGAAGAGTTCAGGTTTTACTGATTTTTCTACATTAGCTCTGTTTACTCCTCGAAGGAGAAGATTTGAGGAGTGTGCAGCAGAGGCTAATGTTATTAGATAGACTAACAGACAGACAACTATGCTCTTATCTAAGGAAACACTGCTCTGAAATTCAAACCATCCAGGCCACTGGGCTTTCAGTGCCCCTTAACTGTCAGTGCCAGGATCCAGGCCAAATCCCAAGACCGAACCGAACCTCTGAGTGCTCTCACCACTTCTTGATTACATATGTCTGCGTCCCTGCCTGCTGCTGAGTATTCCTGCACGTTGCTAAACAGCTGCCATGTTGTTTCTCTAGAGATAAGTTCTTGAATATATCCTTACCTATTTCACAGGGCGGCTGTAAAGCTTAATTAATTAATGCTCCCTGAACGCCTCGAGATTCTCAGAGTAAAAGTGCTAGGCTGAAGTTCAGAGTCTTATTTAATCTCCAGTTTTATCCTGGAGATGGAAGCATCTCACCTGGGCTTGACTCCTATCAGACAGGGTATGTTGCAGCCCCCAGGGCCCTGCTTAGGGTGCTCAGATCACGGTGAAATTCGGCTGTAGCCATCACCACAACCCAGCCTTCTGAGAGGTGACAGTTTATTTAAAATGTCACAAGGACTACCGTCCAACATCACCCCGAATGCTCCTTCAACCACCCTGAATGCTGTTAAGGCGGGATCAATTTCTCATAGGAAACCACAACATAACCCTATCAGATTCCACAATGATCCTAAAGGATTTTTTTCCTTCAAGTGCTATGAAAAACATGAAGGATTTTAGATCAGTGAAAGAGATGAAGAGGCATTTCAAAGAAGAAGAAACCCAAAGGGCCCGAAATCATATATTAATAAAAAGCTATCCAGCATCACTAGTGAATAATGAAATACAAATGAAAATAACATTAAAATACTATTTCCTACCACTTATTGGCCAAAATTTAACATTCTGAACATTGGCAAGGGTGTAGAGTCAAGAGAAGTTTTTTTTTATTTTTCTATTACAGCTGATATACAATATTACATTAGTTCCAGGTATACAACATAGTGATAGATATTTATATAACTTCTGAAGTGATTCATCCTGATAAATCTTATACCCATCTGATGCCATACATAGTTATTACAATATTATTGACTATATTACCTATGTAGTATTTCATATCCCTATTTTGTAACTACAAATTTGTACTTCTTAATCCCTTCATATTTTTCAGTCAACCCCCAAAGCACCCCCATCTGGCAACCATCAAAATGCTCTGTGTCTATGAGCTTGTTTCTTGTTTGTTCTCTAGATTCAACATATAAGTGAAATCATGTGACATTTGTCTTTCACTATCTGACTTCCTCCACACAACACAGTACCCTCTAGGTCCATCCATGTTCTTACAGATGGCAATATTTTATTCTTTTTTATGGATGAGTAATATTCCATTGTATATAAGTACCACCTCTTCTTTATCCTTTCATTCATTGATGGATACCAGGTTACCTCTATATCTTGGGTTTCTTCTGATAAATGCCCAGAAGTGGGATTACTGGGTCCTTCTTTGTCTCTTGCTATAGCCTTTGTTTTAAAGTCTCTTTTATCTGGTAGAAGTATTGCTACCCCAGCTTTTGTTTTTCTTTTTCATTTTCATGAAATAACATTTTCCATCTCTTTACTTCCAGTCTGTGTGTGTGTCTTTTGATCTAAAGTGACTATCCTGTAGGCAACATATGTAAGGTCTTGTTTTCTTACCCATTCAGCCATCTTATGACTTTTGATTGGAGCAGTTAATCCATTTACATTTAAAGTAATTGTTGATGGATACATAATTATTGCCATTTTATTATTCATATTTTTTTCTTCTTCTTCTTAAAAAAGTCCCTTTAACATTTCTTGTAATACTGGTTTGGTGTTAATGAACTCCTTTAGCTTTTTCTTGTCTGGGAAGCTCTTTATCTGTCCTTCGATTCTAAATAATAGCTTTGCTGGGTAGAGTAGTCTTGGTTGTAGGTCCTTGAGAGAAATCTCATAAACTGTTAGTGGACATATACATCGACACAAACACTTGAGCAGCAATCTCACAAAATTGAACATAGGGAAAAGTTTAAAATGTTATTAATAGCAGCCTCATTTTTAATTGCAAAACATGGGAAACAATATAATTAACTAAATAATTAAGTACAGTATAATCAAGTAAGAAAATACTCAATAGTAGTGAAAAAATAAACTAGAGTTATTTTATCAACATGGATAAATTTCACAAACACAAAGCTGAGTGAAAAAAAATTGAGTTGCTATAGATCAATAAAGACAATATTTATGTGAGGCTAAAAACACACAAAAGAAAATCATCATGTTTAGGTATACACACTAATGAAATCTTATAGAAAATGCATAGGAATGATAAACTCTGATTTCAGGACAGGGGTGGTGGAGGGCGTTTGAAATTTAGGAAAAGCACATAGAGGGTTTCAAAATAGAGGTAGACAAACAGGGGTTAATTATAGTAAGCTTTATGCATTTTTATTCTTACTCCTTTTATATAAATGAAGTATTCTGTGATAAAACTATTCATGATTAACTTTTATATGTTTCCATTTCCCAAGTATTTCAAAGTAATTTAATATTTAAGAAACTACATGAAGAATCTTAAGAGGCAGAATGGAGAGTTAGAAGGAAAGGAGTTGAGGAAGAAAACTAAGTTGGAAATTAAGCCAATCAAGTCCACACCTCCATAATGTCTATAGGGAGGCATGCAAGTGGTATCCAACCTTGCTTTAATATGCCTAAGTCACATTCTAAATAATGCTGGAAGAGAACACTTTTATGAAAGCTATTATTGCATAGAGGATGCTATAGCTACTTTAGAGTTGTGCTTGGAAATTTCATTGTTTATATTCTTTAAATACACGAATTTTCCCCGAACTCAAGAGCAGTGATTTGCAAACACTTCATAGGAGTCTACATAAAGTCTCATGTAGAATTCAAATATATAAACTGATAAAACTATATTTTCTCTGGTTTAAGCTAAGATGGGAGCCTGTTCTCCTATCATTCTTCCTCTTCTCTGTGGCATTCTCCAAGGACCTCTGCAGGGTCCTAGCACTGAATAGAACACAACTGGAATATCATTGCTCTAAAACAGCACTTTCTGAAGTATGTTTTGTAGAATTACCAGTACTGAGATTTGTTCTATATTAGTGGGATTTCACAGTCATATAGAAAACCTCAGATGTTAACAAAGCCCTTCAACAAAGAAAATCAGTTAACATTGTTTAACCCACCATTTCTCAAGCTTAGTGACCACAGAACACGCTTCCTCACAGAAGATCCTTATTATCAGCCCCTGGAACACTAGGTAGTCATTTAGAAACACTTGGTTTAAATCATAAAACAAATGTCACTTTCTAAGAAGACAGTCCAATATTTTGTTCATTTTTAATATTATGAACTTACAGTTTCTAACAATGTCTTTACCATTCCCAAATGGTTATCTACTTATTTGTTCAACACATAGATAGTGAGTGCTTATCCTATAGGTGGGATTTTAAATGGAAGGATGCATGAGGCCCACACTTTAATTTCAAGGAGTTTAAAAAGAATTGTGTTGCATTTTTTTAAAAGGTAAGCATGTTGTTGACAAAATATAGCGAATTCTTCAAGTATATATTGAACTCAAGTGAGTTTGATATTTCTTCAATGTATTAAGTCCCCCCAAATTTTCAAGCTGATATTTGATGGCATCCTTAGTTTTATGAGTACATCTATACCTGTAAGTGCTTAAGATAAGTAGACACTTAAAAATATTTGTTGAATAAATAAATTTAAATAAACATATGAACTATATGAAACAAACACATTTAGAGGCCAAGACAGGACTGAGACAGAGACCAGAAGCACTGGAAAGGTCTAACAAAATAGGCAAGAATGGGAATATCCATGAAACATTTTCATGAAGTACAGGTCAAGTTTCTAATCTAGGTATTTATTTTAATTATCCACCTCTTTTAAAATATTACTTATTTTTAAAAATTAAAACTTCCATTAAAATGCCAGAGTTCAGCAAATCCAAACAGGATTTGAGTGTTATCTGGAAATGAAATACTTCATTAGAGTCTCTTATTTGTAAGAACTTATTTCTAAAATTAAAGGAGAGATTTCAGAATTTATTCTACAAATAGGCTGACCAGACATCCCATTTTAAATGGGACAGAAAACAATGGTGCTGTCTCATTTCAAACAGTACCTGTAGCCTAGTCTCACTGGGCTAAATTCAAGGTGTTAGTAGGCTGACCATACATAACATTTGAAATGGGACAGTATATCCATAAATAACGGTGTGAAAATAAGATTATAAAATTTGCCTGTAAATATGGACATTCCCTCATTTTTGAAACAAGAAAAATAATTCAAGCAGGTAATACCACACCATCTCCCTATCTAACCAAAACTCATATACTTCTCTGGAGTGAGTAGCTCTCACTTGACTGCATGCCTTTACCTGAATAAACATCATGTCAGGCAGATGTGGGAAAAGCCCTTTTCTTGGGGCTTTTACAGGATGAATATTTGACACTAATAATGACCTAAGTAGTCCAAGCATTCCACTTTCTTGGGAAATTTTAGAATTCCCTATGGAATTTCCCTCATAATAGGGGAGCATAGCCTACTGAATAAAATTGTCTAACTTAAGCTGGCCAATTGAAGAAGGTATTGAAGATGATAGAAATCGTCTTGTGCTTTCCTACCTTAACAATGGGATTTGAGCCTTTCTATATGCTACGTGCAAACTTATTCCTCCACAACCTAACAGTCATTAAATGTATTTTTATGCTCCTGGATTCTTCAGCCACTTATTCATTCAATCAATCAGAATTAGTGTACTCACAGTGAGGAAAGCTCGAAGAAATATAAAATTAGGTATTTTCCCTTGGAGAACATACAGTCAATTGAAAGACTAGAGCTAGAACATGTATAGTTTTATAACAAAACAAAATGGCAACTCAAGTGATACAAGAAAATAAATGGTAAGAGCCAGAAAAATGAGTGATGGGGACATTCATCTGCCTAAGTTTAGAGAAGGATGAAGTTGCTAGGAGACAAAATGGTCATGGAAATATCACCAGGAAACAAATTTGAGCTAATAAAATGATTTGGAAAAGATAAAAAAGTTGGAAGCACATATCTGACATAGAAATCTTTGTGAATAAAGGCTCATAGAATGTCTGTGAGCCATTCAACAAAACTTTGTCTTCACTATTCCACTTTACTGGATCATATACAAAGCATCTAAAATAAGTTGATTAAACCAAAATATTTACTAGTAAAACTCCAAGCAAGAAAAAAACACCAAAGTGCATCAGAAACTCAGTGCTCAGCACCTGAGCATAACTTCCTTTATCAAAGTTCACCTACATCCCTAGGTCCCTAAATATCTAGTATTTGTTGATATATGTCAACTTCCTGAAAGAAATAGGTGAAAAATACTGAAATAGCATTCTAGACACATTTGTTGAGTTGCCTTTTACTAGGCATCATTTGCTTTGACTTTGTGATCTTTTTTTCCACAGAATCTCTCTGAATTAGGCTAAATACTCTGTCAGGTTCTTAGTTCAAATTGCTAGAGAAGTACACAGGTCAAAAAATGAATCAAGTCATATTTATTTTGTACCATCTAATTATATTGTATTAGGCACAATTTGGGAATACAGGAAAAGTGTTTAATTGGGGGAAGATAAGACAACACATGAGACAATTAGAGAGCAATAAATTGCATTTACATAATTAAGTGCCATAGTTGGTGTGGTTCAGACTAGAAAAGCAGTCACGCAGCAGAGGTAATGATGAGGGTGTCAGAATAGTTAGAAAAAAAAGGCCTTCTAGGTTCTGGAGTTTGTGTAAGCAAAATACAGATAAAAAGGATTATGTCACATGTGCACGATAGCAAGTAGACCAGTCTATGTGGAAGGGGGGGGGGGGGGATGTGCCAGGAAAATTCGAGAAAGTGAAGGACAAGCAGAGGGAAACTGTATGTAGCACAGGAGTTGTCAGTCTATAGCCAGCAGCCTATTTTTGTAAGTCAGGTGTTACTGCAATAAAGCCATGTTGATTCGTTTATGGACAGTCTACGGCTGCTTATGCACAACTGTAAAGTCAAGCAGTTGGGATAGAGATCCTAAGGCTCACAAAGCCTCACACATTTATTATCTGGTCCTGTACAGGAAGACTTGGCCATTGGTGTACAACATGTAAGTATCTGGGAGGAAGTAAGGAAACACATGGGGGGCTCCAAACTTCCAACAGGTATGTTGTATTTCCTTAGGTCTTCTGACAGGACAGATTATAGGGGATCTTGAAAAATACACAGAGGGGTTTGGAGTTGATGGGGTAGAAGGTGCAAATTTGAGGATGGAAAATGGATTAATATGGAAGATTAATAAAGAATGAGAACAATAGGGAAAACTGAAGGGAAAGCAGCAGTTAACATATTGCACACATCAAAACAGGGGTCTTCACAAGAAACAGAGATGAAATGACCATTCAGAGAAACAGTTCCACAGATGACTCAAGCCCTGGTGACACATGAGAGTGGGACACGTAGTATGGGGAAAGAGTGTCCAAGTAGGAACAGCAGGATTGGCTTCTAGTTCCAGCCCTGCATGTACAAGCTGCTTCCTTAGCAAAGACATGTTATGGGTCTCCATTTATTCATTAACACTAGGACGTGTAGAAACATTAAAATGTACTATTTTTGAGTACCTACTTTGTACCAGGCACTGAGTAAAGACCTTCACATATTGTCTCCAATCCTCACAAAAGACTCCAAGGTAAGTATTATGAGGACCATTTCACAGATGAAGGAACTGAAACTCAGAAAGGTAGTGAGGAACCAAAGTAAGATTCACATTTAGAATTGGTCTCTGCCTTACAGGGCATCAGTGGTACAAACGTTCACATCACAAAAAGCATCATCACAACATCATTCTGGGAAGTCCTACATCATCCTTCTCTAAAGCACATAGGTAGTTAGGAGCTCCCCTCCTTCCATCCCCCTAAAATGGGTTTATCAGTGCTCACCAAATATCCATGTGCTCCTATATACTTCTAGGTGCCCTTTGTAGTCAGCTTGACTGTGAGTACAAGTGATGTCAGCCACCTACCATACTGGGACCCTGAAAACAAAATAAAAATTGACATGCATAGTGCTTTATAGTTCCCAACGAAGGGGTTTTCGTATATAAATTACCACACTTAGCTCTCACAGGAAATAAGAACTGGAGTTATTATAAGAAACACGATTGCAGATAAAGAATCTTCGTCACAAGCAGATTACATAATTTGATTCTTCTCAAGGTACAAGGATAAATTCGAAGGCAATGTGTCTTTCATTTTTGTGTCCCAGCACCTCATCAGTGCCTAATGCTATCTGGTGTCTATTTATTAAAAGAAGTAACTAACAATTGCACATAAACAGGATTCAAATTGGATGGAATCGGTAGTTTCAGTAAATAATAGAAATAGCTCAGAAGCCATTTCAAAGATTAGCAATAAAATCCCCTTCTCAGAGCTAAAGCACTTTTTATCATATTGTTTTCCTCTCCTTCATATAGGTTCTTCAGTTTCTAACCAATGTCAACGTTAATAGTTTCCATGGCAGGGCTATAATTTCTCTCTTTCTGTTCTGATCCCAACCCTTTTCTTTTTTCCACTCAGGGACAACTTCAAAATAAATAGTGAACCGGTCCCACATTCCCATCCTGTACGTGGCAAATCTGAGCCACCACCTTTTATGGCCTCCTTGCCCTGGGATGGCTTAAGAGCCTCCTGGGAGCCCTCTTTTCAACCCATGTGGGCATTGCAGAATTGAAGGGAAGTTCATTGCATTCAGTCTTGGGTCTAATTATTATTGTTGTAAACGGCTTGCTCCTCTTGCTTATTCTCTAAACCAGTTGTTTTTCTTCTTCTTTCCTTTTTTCACTTCCCCTGGAATTTAGAGAGAAAATGGCTTCAACTGGGTACGTCAGCCTAGGTATGACAATAAAAATAAAAATGAATGGTGAAAAAAAATCAAAAGCTTTGCTCTTTGAGATATAATTTAGTGTCTGGCAGGAATAATTCAACAAAATCGTGTCTACTTCCTGATCACATAACTAAACAAACAATGAGGGGAACGTCCTGCTGAGAGACATTTTCACATTAAAAGGTGCTAAAAATGGGCTAGATCGCCTCACAGCCCTGCTGGAGGCCTCCGTTCAATTTCTAGTCATTTCCTCTCTGTCTTCAGACTGGTTAGCAACTGGAGAGGCGGAGGAAAGAGGAGAGGCCACCCATCTGTGCTGATCCACTTAGCAATTCAAGGAGTGATTAGACAGAGAAGGGTATCTTGTCCCTTCCAGCCATCTCCAGATAGTCACAGGGAGGACTGGGGAAAGAGAGAAGGGGAAAATAGAAAAGATTAGAAATCTTCTCAAGAGTCCTCTTAGGTAGAGATCTCAAGTAAGTCAAGCTCATACTCAGAGGTTCTGCGTCAGAGGATCTCTATGGATTAGGCCCTCACTCATGGCCAGATGCTATAAGATAAAAATGGAAAATGATTAGGCATATAGCATAAGGCATAGCTTTTCTACAAAGCTATTGGTGCTGTCTTTTTGAATCTTATGAATAACATTTGATAAGCAAATGTCAGAGTCCTGTAAGTATTTTGCAGGCAACACTTCCACTGGAAATATCATGTCCTCTGCGTCAACAGTATTCATGCAACCACTGATTAAACAAATAATTTGAGTGCCTGCTACAACAGTTTGCGTTAGACGCGTAAGGATGAGCGAGACTTACCCTTTGGAACTTACTGTCTAGGCCAAGGTTTCCCAACCATAACATGATTGACATCTGAGGCAGAATAATGCTTTGTTGTGGGGTCATCCTCCCCATCAAGCTTGTCCAACCTGCAACCTGCGGGCTGCCTGGGCCCAGGAAGTCTTTGAATGCGGTCTAACACAAATCCATAAACGTCCTTAAAAATTAAGAAAATTATGCACAGACCTTGTTTTAGTTTATTAGCTATCGTTAGTGTTTGTGTATTTTATGTGCAGCCTGAGACAATTCTTCTTCCAATGTGGCCCAGGGACGCCAAAAGGTTGGACACCCCTGCTCCACCTTGTAGGTGTTTAGCGGATTAGTAGCACCCCTGGCCTCTACCATTAAGATGCCAGTACCACTCTGCCTCAGTTGTGCTATCAAAATGTCAGCAACCAAAACATGTCTCCAGACATTGCCGAATGTCCCCTGGAGGAGGACGGGCAAAATTTCACAGCTGGTTGAGAACCACTGGTCTAAAGGGAGAAACAAAGTTTTACAAGGAAATAATCACAATGCAATGAGAAGGGCTAGCTAGCATTCGTAGGGAGTACTGTGGGAGCATTCAGAAGAGCGAACTCAGAGTGGAGGAGGAGGAAGAGAATGAATGCCTCTCTTTGTGTTAAGTACACCCCGTGACCGAGCATGTGAAAAGGTAGACAATAATAATAATAGACAATAGATGACACTTATGAAGCACTTTCTATGTATCATGCATGCATTGTTCTAAACATTTTGCAGACATTAACTCATCTAATTCTCTCAACAGCCTTATGAGATAGATTCTATGGTTATCCTCATTTAAAAATAGGCATAGAGAGGTTAAGTAAGGTCATACAGCCAGTAAATGGTGGAGCCAAGATTCAGAAGTCCAGGCAGTATATCTTAATAAAGCTGATGGGGCGGCAGGCATTGTGGCTTCAGCAAACATTATTTTTAAACATTATAGGTAAGAAGACAAAGAGACTTGAATTAAAAATAAAAAACAAACAAACAAACAAAAAAAACGGATAAGCATCACCAGTAGTGAGAACGCCCAGGAAAAAGAAAGCACGTTGGTTATAAACATCTAGTTTGCTAAGAGACTAGATTTTAATTATTCCCACCACAAAAAAAGAAATGGCAATTATATGACATGATAGAGGTACTTGCTAATGCTACAAATGCAATCATATTGCAGTATACGAGGGCTGTCCAGAAAGTATCCAGCCATGCAATATGAAAAAGAGACATTTATGACTGGATATTTTTTGGGACAGCCCTCGTATAAATACATCACATCAACATGTCGTTTACCTTAAGCTTACACAATGCTCTATGTCAAATGTATTTCAATTTAAAAAAAGAAAAAGCATGAGGCAAAAGAGAAGAATGTCAAAAACAGGCACTCCTTAACCACTATGGGAAATTGCATGTTAAGAGACAACACGACTAGAAGGAAATCGGGCATAGGTTACAATTTGCATGCAGATTTGCACTTGCAAGGTTTATAGTTGTAATCCATTTTGAATAGTGTATTTAACCTGAAAACAAAACAAACAAACAAACAAAAAAATCTACTTTAGGCAGCCCAATTTTCTATCCTTCTCAAGATGGCACACCCACAGGGTACATGGCCATGTACTAAGGGATCTATGAAGCTTTAGGATAAATATAGCTTATTCTGGAATGTTCAGTTCTTGAAGGTTTAATATTTTACAAAAACAGAACAGATATATTGTATTAGTTGTTAAGCACAAAACTCTCAGGGACTTTAAGTGTGCCATGTCACTGCCAGTCCTGCCTCTGGTCTCTGGGAGTATGCATGCACTCTCTTCATTCAAGACCCAAGAAAGAAAGAAATTGAGAATCCCATCTTGGAGTGTAGTAAGCACTGTTAGATGGTTAGGTTTGTTTCGTAGAAATTGGGAGCTAAAAGAGGTGTGCCATTGCCATATTTTTGGTTTAAAACCAAGTTAACCCAGATGGACAGTGTCATCAACAACAGGCTTAGGGTAGAGCTACGTGGCCATTTTTGTGACCAGTTTATATGGTGCCAATGTGATAGGGCATCTGCCTACATTCAGCCTGGAGCTGGCCATGGGAGAAGAGCATTCTAAGGAGAAATCAGAACTGAGTCCTAACTGATGACTTCTCCATCAGAGCGCCCCCGCCTTAATTAAGAAGCTCCAGATCCAGCCTTGCCTACTCTCGCCTCTCACCTCAGGCCTTTGCATTTATTCCTCGGCCTCAGAGGCTCTTCCCCATTAGCCTTCTGACTCGCTCCCTTACCTCCTTCAGGTCATCACTACCCAAAGGCCACCTTCTCCGTGAGGCCTTCTCTGACCACCCTATTTAAAATGAGAAATTCCTCCCCTGTGTTTTATCCTTGTCCATAGCACCTACTACCATCTAACAGGCTATATATTGTACTTGTGAATTTTTATTTTTTATTTTCTATCTTTCACCACTAGCATGTTAGCTCCATGAGGGTAGTAAATTTTGTTTGCTTTGTTCCCTATTGATATTCTCTAACATCTAGTAAATATCAGTTATATGACTTAATTCTCACAAAGATTACACCTTAGAATGTTGCGCTTAGGCATGAATCCTGCCATCAGTGTTGACAATGATGACAGATAACCTTACTCCAAGAGTCTCAGTCAGCTTGGGCTGCTATAACAAAATATCATAAACTGGGTGGCTTAATCAACAGAATTTTATTTTTCATAGTTCTAGAGGCTAGAAGTCCAAGATCAGAGTGTCAACAAGGTTGGATTCCAGTGAGAGTTCTCCTGGGGTGGCCTCACATGGTAGAGAGAGGGTTGCCTCTCTTTCTCTTATTATAAGGACACTAATCCCAACATGGGTGCTCCCACCCTTGTGATCTAATTTCCTCTCCAAGGTCCCATCTCTTAACACCATCCTATTGGAGGCTAGAGTTTCAACATAAGAATTTGGTGGGGCACAAACAGATAGTCTATAATAGCAAGGACTCAATCACACATGTTGGGTCCATTTCTAAAATTGGTACAATTGTTCATTTTGTAAATGAGAAAATTGAGGCTTAGAAAGGTAAATAACTTTCTCAAGGTCGCAGAATTAGACATTAAACCCAGGTTTGTCTGGCTCCAAATTATGTGCTTATAAACTTGATAAATATTTTGTTTATAAAAATAATTATTAATAGTACTATTGTCACCATTACACTTTTCACTTGGGAAAAAAAATGATTCTCATCCATTAACTCACAGATTCTCACAACAGCTCAAGAGAAAGTAAAAGAATGCATCAGGCGCCCCACCCCTTACAAATGATAAAGCAGAGTCTGAGAGATTAAACAACTTGTCTAAGATCACATAACTAGAAAACGGGGACCAAGGGAGCACTGCAAAATCTCACTCCTACTATCAATAGCTTTGGCCAGTCATGCATTTGTATAGCCAAGTGAAATGGCCCTGAGTCTATCGATGTTGTACAAACTCAGGCTAAATTAATGGGAATTTACACAGATATTAATTTCTCTACTATAATATGAATATTTACATGAGAGCTGCTGATTCCATCTCAGATAATCTCTGAGTAACTAGACAGCTGCATATTTGAGTCAGGAGGCCAGGGCTGGGGACTTAGCCCCAACACAATACTTCACAGAAGGTGGCAGGTAATGCACACCAACTCCAGTGGGTGGCAGCAGTGAGAAAAACACCAATCTCATCAAAGTTGGACATTGGCATGCCCTCTGGAGCAGTTCTGGAATATTCTATCAAAGCCAAGCTCTAATGGTGAAATAGGACAAACACTTGGTACATGAGTAAAACCCTGAAGGATTTCTGAGCACGTTAGGGAAGGCAGACACTAAGAAAGTCTGAGGCTGGACTTCCTGCTAATGCAGGCCTTTGGGGACTTGGATATTGTCCTTTGGAAAGCTACCAGGGTGAGGGTGCATTATTCAGGTCTCCAGCTGGAAATCAAACCCAGACCACACTGTATTTTGATTGCCTGTTTACTTGTGTTCGCTGATCACCCCACCCCCACCTCGCTAATATGTAAGTTCTTTAAAGACAGCAATTGGGCTATGTTTCTATTGTATTTCAAGTACCTAGCACAGTAGCAATTACACAAATGATAAATATTTGTCAAATAAAATTAGACAAGCAAAATTATATTATATCATTTGTGTAGATGTAACCAATTGTGAACTTAAAAAAGAAATACCACACACATACAGATTACTCTTTATTTTGTATTCCCAGCATCTAGCACTGAACCTGGTACATTGTACACTTTCAAAAAAATTTTGCAATGGAAGTTTGAATGGATGAACAGCTAGATAAATGGGTGGGTGGATGGATGTTACTAGATTTAGGATTTCCTACCACAATTCTCCTTAATGATTCACGACATTTTAAAAAGATATAACACACTTAGCGCCCAGGTCTTGGTTTCTAATACCACGATTCAATAAAAGGAGCCATAGACTCTTGGAGAAATTATTCTAGGCTGATTCTAAGGCTGCAACAAAGATGAGCCCAGAACATCTTATAGTGCGAGAAAGTAAGGAAATGCTCAAAAAAAAAAAAAAAAAAAAAAGATGAAGATTTGTTAAAGGAATGCAAGAGTCAACTGAAAAAGCCCTCAATGGACCTTTAAAGTTAAGCAACACAAAAAAGTAGCATTGCTTTATAACCCAAAATCTAAAATAATTATTCATGAGTCCCTACTGATAAAAATAAATGACTGAATAAATGAAATTAAAAATATATAAAAATTATTTTAAAATAGTCCATACAGAAGAATTCTAAACAATTTATATAGATCTCCACTCTCAAGGTGTGGAGCATAACTCCCACACTTTAAGTGTGGGCTGGGAATAGTTACTTCCTTCTGAATAGCATGGAAAGAGGGGGTGGGGAGAGTAACTTTATAGTGAAGAAACATGACCAACTACATCAGTCAGGTAGGGGGAACTGGGTATGGTATATGTGGGGACTTTCTAGACAATCTTCATAACTAAGACTGCTCTAAAATTAAAAGTTTGTTTTCTTTAAGTATAGAAGATGAAGATACAGTATACTTACAACGAT